>CAWUFW010019798.1:0-173274 GCA_963921515.1 Calotriton arnoldi | reverse complement strand
ATGTTTCTGCAGGCATCAATGGTTGACACACCTGACAGTTGTGACTGTGCCTCTGGATGCGGGCCTGTACATTGCATTGTCTTAAGTTGTCACAGTCAGCGGTTGATATTGGTGTAGCACATTGTCCTGCATTATTGGGGCATTTCTATGTGAATGTTGGGGTGTGTACATGGTCTGCATTGGTTGTATTTGGTTGACATCCGGCCCTCCTTCCCACCCAGCCAGATATTCCAGCATGGAACTAAGGGTGGGCGTAGTTCGCGAAGTAATGCTTCGCGAAGCTACGCAAAGTGCAGTTCGCGCTACGCAAGCTTCGCGTAGCACTACGCGAACTGCGTAGCGCACTGTTCGCAATGATTGCACAGTGCCGGATGCTTGTCCGCACTGTGCAATCATTGAAAACGGCAACTTGCACAGTGCGAGCTGTCTTACTGCCGCTCGAGTAGATTTTTACCGAGCGGCAGCTTTCTCAACGCGGACTGGTAGTTTCTCATCGCGAGCGGTCGCAAGCATACGCGACCACTCGCAATGAGAAACCTGACCTCCCCGCGTTGAGAATCTCGCCGGGAGGTTTATTTTCCACGCTCGCGATCGGCAACTTGATGTTGCTGATCGCGAACGAGGAAAAAGTCTCGCCGGGATGTCATTTTGCTTGCTCGCGGTCGCCAACTTGACGTTGAGGACCGCGAGCAAGCAAAAATGACCGCGGCACTACGCTACGCTACGCGTGTTCGCACTGTGCTACGTGCAATTCGCGTTGTGCGAAGTAGCGCAAACTTCGCAAACTACGCGAGCGTAGCGTAGCACTTCGCCCAGGGTTACATGGAACGTGCTTCCATTGCAGGGAGTGCAAGTTGTCTTTCAGGATGTCAGTCAGTGGTGTCCTGCTGTTGGTTGGTGCACAGTTGCCAGCAGGGCCTTGTGCTCCCCACAGCAGTAGCCAGTGTCAGCCATCTTGTCAGTTGTTTTCCACTCCCTGTGATGTGCGCATGGTTCAGGGTGGTGTTGATGGGACAGTTGTGGGGGTGACCAATATCTGTGACTACCACTCCCATCATGCTATTGCCTCCACCCCACTTTGGGTGGACTTCACTGTGTGTGAGTGTGAGAGCAATGGCAAGATGGCTGACAGTGGTGTCCTGCTATTAGTTGGTGGCCAGTTCCCAGCATGGCCTTGTGCTCCCCACAACAGAGCACCAGTGTCAGACATCTTTGATGGGGCTTTCCACTCCCTGTGATGTGAGCATGGTTCAGGGTGGTGTTGATGGGCCTATTGTGAGGGTGACCAATATCTGTGACTCCAACTCCCATCATGCGATTGCCTACACCCCCCTTCCCAGCATGCCCATACTTCCTTCCTTTTGAGTGGACTTCACTGTGTGTGAGTGAGACAGCAATGGCAAGATGGCTGAAGATGTGGTCCTGTTGTTTGTTGGTGCCCAGTTCCCAGCAGGGCCTTGTGCTCCCCACAGCTGAGGCCAGTGTCAGACATCTTTGAAGTGGCTTTTCACTCCCTGTGAGGTGTGCATGCTTCAGTGCTAGCTTGCTGGGCCATGTGGGTGGGGGATGTTGAGCTGTGACTACCACTCCCATCATACTATTGCCTACACCCCCCTTCCCAGCATGCCCATACTTCCTTCCTTTTGACTCTGCTTCCCTGTGGGGTAGTGTGCCTGTGCTGACAGGATGGCTGACAGTGTTGTCCTGGCAGTTGTTTGGCTACAAGTCCCAAGAGTGTCCCTGTGCTTCACACAGCATAACCCAGGGTGGTGGTTCTTTGTGGGATATTCAATTAGGGTGTGAGGCATTGCATTCTCCCAGGTGGGTTATGTGGAGTTACTGTTGAGGGGGTGTGTCAGGAGAACTGCTTGTAACTATGGTCAGTGCTGTGAGTCCTCCTTCCCACCCAGCCAGATATCCCACCATGGAACGTGCTTCCATTGCAGGGAGTGCAAGTTGGCTTTCAGGATGTCAGTCAGTGGTGTCCTGCTGTTGGTTGGTGCACAGTTCCCAGCAGGGCCTTGTGCTCCCCACAACAGAGCACCATTGTCAGACATCTTTGAAGTGGCTTTTCACTCCCTGTGAGGTGTGCATGCTTGTGTGTGATCTTGCTGGGCCATGTAGGTGGGGGATGTTGAGCTGTGACTACCACTCCCATCATGCTATTGCCTCCACCCCACTTCCCAGCATGCCCATACTTACTTGCTTTTGGGTGGACTTCACTGTGTGTGAGTGTGAGGGCAATGGCAAGATGGCTGACAGTGGTGTCCTGCTGTTGGTTGGTGGCCAGTTCCCAGCATGGCCTTGTGCTCCCCACAACAGAGCACCAGTGTCAGACATCTTTGATGGGGCTTTTCACTCTCTGTGAGGTGTGCATGCTTGAGTGTGAGCTTGCTGGGCCATGTGGGTGGGGGATGTTGAGCTGTGACTACCACTCCCATCATGCTATTGCCTCCACCCCCCTTCCCAGCATGCCCATGCTTCCTTCCTTTTGACTCTGCTTCCCTATGGGGTTGCGTGCCTGTGCTGACAAGATGGCTGACAGTGTTATCCTGGGGTTAGTTTTGCTACAAGTCCCATGTGTGTCCCTGTGCTTCACTCAGCATGACCCAGGGTTGTGGTTCTTTGTGGGATATTTGATTGGAGTGTGAGGCAATGCATTCTCCCAGGTGAGTTGTGTGGAGTTTGTGTTAGGGGTGTGTGTGAGTGGAGCTGCTGGTAACTATGGTCAGGGCTGTGAGTCCTCCTTCCCACCCAGCCAGATATCCCACCATGGAACGTGCTTCCATTGCAGGGAGTGCAAGTTGTCTTTCAGGATGTCAGTCAGTGTTGTCCTGCTGTTGGTTGGTGCACAGTTGCCAGCAGGGCCTTGTGCTCCCCACAGCAGTAGCCAGTGTCAGCCATCTTGTCAGTTCTTTTCCACTCCCTGTGATGTGCACATGGTTCAGGGTGGTGTTGATGGGACAGTTGTGAGGGTGAGCAATATCTGTGACTACCACTCCCATCATGCTATTGCCTCCACCCCCCTTCCCAGCATGCCCATACTTCCTTCCTTTTGAGTGTACTTTACTGTGTGTGAGTGTGACAGCAATGGCAAGATGGCTGACAGTGGTGTCCTGCTGTTGGTTGGTGCCCAGTTCCCAGCAGGGCCTTGTGCTCCCCACAACATTGCACCAGTGTCAGACATCTTTGATGTGGCTTTTGACTCCCTGTGAGGTGTGCATGCTTGGGTGTGATCCTGCTGGGCCATGTGGGTGGGGGATGTTGGGCTGTGACTACCACTCCCATCATGCTTTTGCCTCCACCCCCTTCCCAGCATGCCCATGCTTCCTTCCTTTTGACTCTGCTTCCCTGTGGGGTTGTGTGCCTGTGCTGACAAGATGGCTGACAGTGTTATCCTGGGGTTAGTTTTGCTACAAGTCCCATGTGTGTCCCTGTGCTTCACACAGCATGACCCAGGGTTGTGGTTCTTTGTGGGATATTTGATTTGTGTGTTTGAGGCAATGCATTCTCCCAGGTGAGTTGTGTGTAGTTTGTGTTAAGGGGGTGTGTGTGAAAAGCTGCTTGTTCATATGGTCTGAGGTGTCAGTCCTCCTTCCCACCCAGCCAGATATCCCACCATGGAACGTGCTTCTATTGCAGGGAGTGCAAGTTGTCTTTCAGGATGTCAGTCAGTGGTGTCCTGCTGTTGGTTGGTGGCCAGTTCCCGGCAGGGCCTTGTGCTCCCCACAGCAGTAGCCAGTGTCAGCCATCTTGTCAGTAGTTTTCCACTCCCTGTGATGTGGGCATGGATCATGGTGGTGTTGATGTGCGCATTGTGAGGGTGGGCAATATCTGTGACTACGACTCCCATGATGCTATTGGCTACACTGACTTGCCCAGCATACACAGAATTCCTTCCTTTCAGTGGGCTTCACTGTGAGGTGGTGTTGTAGTGGTGGCTACATGTCTGGATGTGTTTGTTAGTTATATTTGTGCCACTGCCTAGCTGTAGTTGTAGTTGTGTTTGTACATGTGATGACACAGTTACATATCACTATGAGATGGCATGTGTTGTGTTTATCTGACTGACATACACATTTTGGGATGATTCTGTTCTGGTTGGTGTGTATTTGCTAAGGGTGCATGGTTTGACTCTCCCCTTGACAGTGATGTGTGTGTATTGTCGCACAATATTGTGTACATTTGTTGTGTACTCACCAGGCTCTGGGATGTTTTCTAGTCCATATACGCTCACTGGTGGTAGGATGGCCCGCACCTTCTCCTCCCAGGGCCTGAGGTATGCTGGTTTGGCAGGAGGGCCACTGCCGGTGTGTTGGCTCAAGATGTAGTCCTTCTTCAACAGCTCCCTGACCCTCCTGCGCACGTCATACCACCTGTTCTGGATGTCTACCTTTGTGCGCAAACATGGTGATTGTGCGTTCACCCTGTCGACGATCCTCTCCCACATCTTGGTTTTCTGCGACATGGGTGCCTGTTGGACCAGTGTACCAAACAGCTGTGGCTCTACCCTGAGGATCTCATCTACCAGGACTTCCAATTCATTATCTAGGAACTTATGATTCTTCTTTGGGGGCATGGTGATGGGTGGTGATGGTGAGTGATGTGTGTGTTGGTGTGCAGGTGAAGGTGTGTGAGTGTGTGTTTTGCTGGGTGTATGTGAGGGTGCTATTTGTTGAGGTGCTGATGGTGTGTGGCTTGTGTGATGGATGAGCTGTGGGTGTGTGGTTGCTGTCTGTTGAGTGCTGGCAGGTAATTTGAATTTGCAAAGGATCATGGTAGGGATTTGTGTCCTTTATATGGGTGGAGTTGTGGGTGTGTCTTTGTTCCCTGCCCCCCCCAGTATTTATTGGCTTTGTAATTGCTTGTTTGGCCTTTTTTTGTGTATTTTCCCTTTGTACTTTTTGTGCATATAGGAGACGTTCTTGTGACCGAGTCGGACCCTGCAGTTGTCTCGTACGAGCTTCTCCGAGACGTTCATGCTGTGTTTGTGCTGTTTTCTATGCTGCGTACGCGTCGGTCGCGGTGTTTTGGGTTGCTTCGGCTCGCAGTTTTGTATGCGTGTCGGTCGTACGGCTTGTCCTCCGTGCGACTCGGTCGTGTTTTCCACGCGTTGCATCGTACTTGGCGGGTAGGAGTTCGCGGGTACGTTTCGTTCGGGATTGTTCCGGGTGCGTGTCGGTCGGTTCGATTTGCGTGTTTTTCCGGCCGGATTGCTGTTTTCCGCGCGGCTCGGTCGTTCGGCTTGTGTTCCGTACGAGTCGGTCGGGTTTTGCACGCTTCTCATCGTACTTTGCGGGTCGGGCTGCACCGGTACGTGTCGGTCGGATAGAATTCCGGCTCCGAGTCGGTCGGTACGTTTTCCGGCCCGAATCGGAATCGACCCCAGAATTGTGAGTTATTGTATCTTTCTATTCCACTTCTGGTGAGTGCTTGAGCTTCTAATCATAGATTCTGTGCACTTCTGCATGTGATGTGATGTTTTTTTTTTATCAGCCAGTCCACGTGTTTTATAGTTCCATGAAGTGCTCAGTTGTACAAGGCTAATGTGGTTTCGGCTTCTCAAGGAGGCATTCAGAGACAGGATGATAGATTGTATGAAATACAAAGTCCAAGAGGCAACAAGCGAAATAAAATGGAAAAAACATTGATTCATCTAGACAACAGACTTTTAATGCGCAAATCCATCACTCGGCTGGTCAATAAATTATCAATTATCCATCCATTGATTTATCTTCATACTTATGTTTCAGTCGTTCACTCATTATTCTTCAATCAATAGCTCATTCAATCCATCTCTCTTTGTCTCTAGTCAACCACTTTAATTAATCTCAGTCCCATTTTAAATCATATAAAATTGACCAGCAAAGAAGAAAATGCCCAAGTCTAAAGCTTATAAATAACCATTGCAAATGAAGATAGCAGCAGGAAATATGAAGACACTGAGAATATGGCATTCAAAGGGGCCTTGAAACACCCACTTGTGTAAATAATACCGTGATGTGTTGCTATTAGCAGCATTAGCAGACCCCATTTATTGTTTACATTTGAGACTGAAAACCCATGTTAAATGGCTACAAGCCACATATTTAACCATGAATGCAATGGGGTCTTGGGGGGCAGCCAACTGCTCGGGAGGCTTGCACCCCCAGGGGTTTTGAGCCAATGGTCCAGCCCCGGCACAATTGAGCTTTTCTGGGCATTATTTTTAGGCTGGAGGGAGCAGGGTATTTATGCGGCTATTTTACGCTCAGTGTCACCATTTTGAGTAAGGTGGCACGGCAGCCGGCCAGGCTAGTGAAAACATTTTTTGCCCTCCCTAATTCAATTTTTTTTTTTTAATGTCTTGCATGGCTTTTTGGCGGTTTTTATTGAGCACAGGTGCACGGTGGGGTTGTATTTTGGTTGGCTTGAAGCAGGTGGGAGGCGGTTGGCAGCTAGTGTTTACATGGTTGCAGGTTACGTTTACAGTTGAGAACAGGTTACACCGGTAGGAAGCACTAAATGAGAAGTTAAGATAGGAGATACTTGGATAGGTAGATGTTTATAGAAGTAGGTAAGAGGTTACAGGGGTTAAAGTTCTACAGTTAATGACCGAGTAGGGGTTTTAAACAACTCCAAGGAAAGGATATAAGGGTCAAAACTTAGGGGTGGGGGAGGAGGCAAAGTAGGTGAACCAATGTATAGTTAGGTGTAGTTTTGAAATGCAAAGAGCAAGGTTAACATTTTGAGGTGCACCTGTCTTCTATAAAGCTGCCTTTGTCTCACATAAAGAGCAGGTTTGTGGTCTGTGCTGCGCCTCCTTTAGCCCAACGAGGCCCACTGCTCCGCTGAAGCATGTATCTCAGCTGCTGACATACAGCGGAAGACTGATGTGGAGGGGAAAGTGGTGATGATCAGAGAAGGAAGATGAGGTCTTGGAGATGGATGGGAAGATACATTAATTCCAGAAGAAGTGCAGCAAAGGAGGAGTCATGCAGGTGGGATGTAAAGCCCTCCCCAAATTAACATAATGGTAAGCAGAGGGAGAAGCACGGAGAGGGGGAAGGGGACCGGACTGGAAAGCGACTATTTTCGGGTGATGGAAGAGGAATATGGAGAGGAGACAGGAAGAGACATACTGGCCTGGGTGGGCCGACAGCATTAAAGGTTCTGTTGCTGGTCGCTTAGGTTGCTTTATTGCTTCTTCACTAAAGGTGTTCACATTCCTACTTGTTAGCATCTCTGAAGGTAGTATGGTCTGTGTAAAGCTGCGTTATACAGGACACCTGTGCTGCAGACCCCCACCCTCCCACTATACACCTTTTGAGCAAATCCTGGTCCCTTTCAAGCCCTTCTGCACAGCTCATGTTCACAGTGTGCAGGGCTGAATAAGGGACAATCAACGGCTTCTTATTTGACCTCTGCTGACAATGAGGCGCACAGTGGCATGCATTGGGAGGGGACAGATGAGAGGAGACTGGGTGGCTGTCAAAGGGTGAAGTCTGTGAGGCAAGACTGAGGAGGAGTGAATCAAGCATAGGTCACTAGCCAGGGTCGGACTGGGAGAGAAAATAGTCACAGCTCAAAAATAAAAGTGGAACCCATTAGTGAAATATAAAGCTAAAAATGTGGGCCATTTGCAAATTCGGTCAGTTTTGAACTAGTAAAGACAACATGTATAAGAGTCTTGCAAGGTATGGAAGACTGCATGGATTTGAGCTTGCTGCAGGCAATGTTTGTTTTAATATCTTGTAACAACAAAAGTCCCTAATCTATACACTGGATATGCAAAGTCTCAGGATTGGTTGGTGTCCTGGCTTCTCGTTGTTTTTTAAAATCAGCCAGGCATGTGCATGATTTGCCAGTTTCTGTTTATCTTCCCGCCATGATTTTGCTATGTGTTTTTAAAACTAACCTTTTGAAGGTTGTGAAGGTGACTGGGGCCAACCATGAGCACACTATCTGCAGATTCTGCACCGACAGGTTTACTGACCCGTATGGTAAGGTTGGAAGTAGCTTGGCCGGGTATAACTTTCTTCATAGGATCAAGGGAAAAAGTATCCATAATGACCATGGTAGGCCTGGCCTATAGGGCAATCGGCCAGTGCCCGACGGCTGGTCTGACAGGTCAGTGTGTGGGCCTTTTTTGGCGGTTTGTGGGCCTGTTTTATGATCTCATGAGCAGGTTTTTACCATTGATTCCCAAGATATTAAAACAATAAAAGAAGAGGGAGGTACCCTAATACTCAGAAAAGGGACGGGGTAGTACTAAATGAAACAACAAAAGTCCCTAATCTATACACTGGAAAATGTATGGATCATGTGTTGACAAAACAAACTGTAAGATACCATAGACAACAAAAATCAAGATACAGTAGATATTGCTTAGAGACAAAATATCAGAAATTACATAAAACAATATTCAAAATTATGTATCAGTATCAAAATTTAATAAAAAAATTTTGGACAATGCAATTGATTTAAAAAATCTCATACTGAAAATACATTTTTGTTAATTCTTATGGATAATTTTTTTTAACATCACAAGAAAACTACAAAAGGTCGACGCGGCGTTTCGGTGAGATGTAACTCCTTCACCTTCTTCAGGACAGAGTTTTCTAAAAACAATAACAATTTATTAAAAATAGAAATCTATAATAAAAAATACAGTAGCTCCAAGCATTTATCTTGTCTAATGGTTCACTTTCCACTTATTGATAAAGGTCAGTTTGAGTAAGGTCAATAGGCTATCATACAGGTACAACCTACCTAAAAGAAATATATCGAGGGATAAATATTCCTTGATGGAAACGGAAGGAAGATTCTCATCCGTGGGTTGTTTAAAAATTGAAATAACCTAAAATAAAGCAAATATTGCCTTAGATAAGGTTTATCTAGGGGTGGCTTACTTCTATATTACACAAACAAAGGGCTTACCATATAAAAACTGGTCTCTAGCGAAACCAGTGTGCCGTGATTTTGGCTATGTTATTGTGAGAATCGTCGTTTTTTTCAATAATAGACGATGCTGTACTGGATATAAAGACAAATGGATTTATAGTATCAACATATCTTAAGAATAAGTTTAGCAACAGATGCTGTTCATAAATATTAGTCTAGGTTTATTAATTACCTGGTCAAGTTACTTGAAAATAGTCAGATATTGTGCAATGTTAAAGAAAATAGTTTCACTCATTTCAGTTAATACATCCGTGTAGTGCTAATAGTCATATTTTTGGGGGATAAATATTATTTATGGGCGTCTGCCATAGATTTACTATGTTACGTTTACACACGTCTGATACATTTTCATAATGAAAGTCACCTATGTCTGATTATTCTGATTCTGATTATTACACTTTCATAATAAAAGTCACCTATGTCTGATTGTTAATAAATTTAGGTCTGATAACCTTTCAGTCCCTCCACTTTTAGACAGTGAGGATTAAATATCGTCTAGCGTTAGTTTCAGTATAAACGTTTGCCCCCCGTTTTATGTACTTTTTATTTCAGTATAGATCTTCGTTCATTCATGCTTATTTTTTCGCTCCAAGGAGGGCTGCTAAACATCACAAGCACATATATAAATAACAAGACTGAATGGTCTTAGGAATGTCTAAAAGTGGAGGGACTGAAAGGTTATCAGACCTAAATTTATTAACAATCAGACATAGGTAATGTAATAATCAGAATCAGAATAATCAGACATAGGTGACTTTCATTATGAAAATGTATCAGACGTGTGTAAACTAAGGGTGGGCGGAATTTGCGTAGTCACGTTACGCAAAATTCCGCGAAACGGTAAAAATCTCCGCGAGCACGCAGAATTCCGCGAGCACGCGGAATTGCTTGTTCCACCCGTTCGTGATGCGTTTTTCCTGTTCGGGGACGCTGTTTGCGTGCTCGGGGGGAAATATTTCGCAAACTTGCCCATGCGGTCGCCAATTGGCACGGCCATCTTGTTTCACTTGTCCCGCCCGCTCGCGATGCGTGTTTCCTGTTCGCGAACGCAGATGTCCAATGGCGCGTCCGAATGACGTGTTCGCATAAGTCGATACCGCGCGCGCGAACACGCATTTTGAAAGCGCGAACAAGGAAAAAATTCCGCTACGCCGCGGATCGCGGAATTTTCGGCAATTCCGCGTTCTATGCGGAACGCGGAATTGCCAAAATTTACCGCCCAGGCCTAGTGTAAACATAACATAGTAAATCTATGGCAGACGCCCATAAATAATATTTATCCCCCACAAATATGACTATTAGCACTACACGGATGTATTAACTGAAATGAGTGAAACTATTTTCTTTAACATTGCAGATTTTACCCTCAATATCTGACTATTTTCTTTTTTTTTTTTTTTAAATGTTTTTATTAAATCATCACCAATACTTAGAATACAAGAGGATTTCATGAAAATAAATATTGACCTTCCATAAAATAAGTCGCCAAAGTACATAATAACAGCTTCATCGTTATTATTATTGTTGTAGGAGAGATACAAAACAAAACAAAAAAAAACAAAATTCCAAAAACAATTTTATGATCACAACAATAAAAAAACAAAAGAAAAAACAAAGGAAAAGAAAACTAAAAAGGAACAGATTAGTTTCAAATAATCACATCCTTGTTACCCTCCTTCCATCTTTTAAGAGGGACCCATATGTTTTCACCTATTCCTCTTACTTTTTGACCCTTTTTTCATATATCCCTTTTTCTAAATTATATGTGGCTAATAATCTACCCAGCCATTGTTGAAATCCAGGAGCCTGAGAGTCTAGCCAGGCTGATGCAATACAAATTCTTACCACTGCCATTGCTATAAAGAGAAAGGGACGATGATCCTCTGGGGCATCATTGTTACTTATTCCCAGAAGTATATGTTGGGGTGTTAAACTTATTCTTATTTTCAGTGCATTATTCATAAATTTTTCAATTTCGCATAACCATGTTGCTAAAATAGGACAAGTCGCAAACATATGTGTTAAGTCAGCTTCCGTACTACTACACCGAGGACAAGTGATCCCAACCTGACCCCCCCATTGGGCAATTCTAGCCGGAGTATGATATAGTGAAAACAGTGTTTTGTAGTGTTGAGCCTGCAGCCCTGCTGACCGAAACACCGTCCTCCCCAATTCAAGGGACTCTAAGAATATATTTTGTACTATACCCAACTTCTGTTCCCATTTAGACCCATGTTTCACTAGGTCATCCTGGAGAAGCGCAATCAGCTTAGAGTATATCTGACTAATTGTGCACCCTTCATCAGAGCGAACCACATCCACAATATCACTGTTATTGAAGCCCATTAAACCCCCTTTTTTTGGGTTAGATAGCTCCTAACTTGCAAATACTTGAAGAAGTCTCTGGTCTGTATCCCAAATCTATTTTGTATGTCCCTAAATGTTATTATGCCTGATGTGTCTAAAAGATCTCCTATTAAACAAATTCCTGCTGCCTCCCATCTTGACATGATGTTATCTTGGAAGATCTCTGGCATAGTTGGGTTTTTAAAAGCTGTGTATAATAGTTCAGCCGGCCAAGTCCGACTTTCCGTTTAAAGGATGCCCAGATCTTAAAGGCCGCATACAAAGTTTTGAACCTAACTTTTTATAGTAGCTTGGCTCACTATAGTTCAAAAGCAGCCTCTCGCGGCCTCCCCTATTAATAATTCGTACACATCCTTTGATCCTGGGCGGTTCCTCTGCTCTTCTGTTTTACCTCCCAGCAACACCCGCATATATTGAAAGGCGGCTGCCCAATAATAGAATTTTAGATCGGGAACCCCCATCCTCCCTTCTCCCTTGTTAATGTCATGAACCTAAGTGCCCTTCTCGTCTTGCCTTGTGACCAAATAAACCGATTGAACATACTTTCCATTTCTTTAAACCAGAAGTTTCCAAACTCCAGGGGTATAGACCTAAAGAGGTATAATATCTTGGGGAGAAACAACATCTTTATGACATTGCACCTCCCTACAATACTAAGGTGAAGATTATGCCACCTATCAAAATCACTTTTCCCTTGCCTTATTATTGGAACAATATTATCCTCTACTAGTTGCTCCAGATCTGATGTTATTTTTACCCCTAAATATGTGGCCATGTTTGTGACCCTTGTATCCTCAAAGGCGGACACACTATTGACAACAATTTGGGTTTTCTGCTGGTTGAGCTTATACCCTGAAACCAGCCCAAACGCTGCTGCTTCTTTCCCTATTTCATCAAGTGCCGTTTGTGGGTCTGGTGAGACGACTGCTAAGTCATCCGCATAAGCTAGGATTTTTGTCTCCCGCTCATGAAACCTCATTGGCAGGATTTCGCAATTTCCTTCTATTCTACGTATCAAGGGATCAATATAAATGGCGAAAAGCAAAGGAGAGCAGGGACACCCCTGTCGAGTTCCCCTTGAAATCTGTATTGATTCTGTATAATCGCCATTAACTCTAACACGAGCCACCGGGTTCTTATATAGACCACTAATTGCCATTATGAATCCTTTTCTTAGCCCATGTCGTTCGAGGGAGCCCCACATATAGTCCCAGGAGACCCTATCAAATGCCTTTTCGGCATCAAGTAAAATAAGTGCCATAGGGTCTCCTGAGACTGCTGCTGCATCAAAAAGTGATATTACCCTGCGAACATGTTCAGTGGTTCCCCTTCCGGGTATGAACCCGTGCTGGCGTGGATGAACTACATTGCTAATGATAGAACTTAACCGTGTAGCAAATATCTTAGAAAAATTTTAGAATCACTATTCATAAGAGTAATGGGTCTATATGATCCAGGTTCTGTCGGGGTTTACCTTTTTTAGAAAAACGACTATTATTGCCTGGGCCCAGGATTCTGGTATTGAATTCCTGCCTTGCGCTTTTCTAAATGTTTCTATCATGTCCCTTTTTAGCGGATGATAAAAAACTTTGTAAAACTCCAGAGGGATCTGATCAGGCCCCACCGCCTTACCGGATGGAAGACTCATCAGGGCATTATATATTTCCTCCTCTGATACAGTCATATCCATAAGATCAACATCCTGAGTGGCAAATTGTTCTATTTGGATATCGTTCAGATATTCACTAACTGAATGACGGGGCAGCTCACTTTCCTCCTGGTACAGATTACTATAATATTTATGAAATACTTCTTTTATGGCAGTACCTTCTTTAATCATATTTCCATCTTTGTCCTGTATCTCTACTATCTGCTCCAATACCCTTTTATGTCTCGTCCGAACTGCTAGCATGTGCCCTACTTGCTCACTAAATTCATAACACCCCTCACGCCATGCCAGATATTTTTCAGCAGCCTTATTGGACGAAATTGCCCCAATCTCAGCTTTAGTCACCGCGATTTTATGCGTCAATGCCTCTAGTGGTATACCTTGTGCTATGGCCCTAGTCAACTCCGCTTCTAAAAAAGCCATTGTTTCATACAGTATGTTAACCTGCTCTATTTTGTTTTTCCTTCTTCTTGCACTATAACTAAGTGTCTCTCCTCTGACCCCAGCTTTGAATGCGTCCCATACCACCCCGCTGCTAGTGCTGTCCCTGTTTATTTCCAAAAAACCCTTTATCCAAATATTCATATGTGCTATATAGTCAGAGTCTTTTAACAGCCTCCTCTCAAATGTCCAGGATGACCTTTTTCCCCCCCTCTCTACCCCACTGAGCTTAAGGGTTAATACTAAGGGATTGTGATCTGAAAACACTCTGGGGTACTTTTCTACAGTACAATCTACTGCCAAATAGGCTGAGGTAAAAAAGTAATCCAGTCGCGCTTCCAGTTTATGCGGTGCGGAGTAGTACGTGCTCCCAAGATCAAGTGCTCTGGTCAGGGCCCATATGTCTATCAAGCCGTTATCTTGAATCAGTGCCAACAGAGCCTTACAAACCTTATTTTTATGGCCTGAATATTTTCTAATGCCCCCATCCCATCTTATGCCCAATCCATTAATATTTACATCACCACATAATATGATTGGCGCTCCTCGTGAAGCCAACTCTGAGTTTACTTCCAGTAGCACCTCCGGATCATCACCTGTGGATCCGTATACTGAACAGAGGGTGAACCTAGCTTCCCGACAGCACCCCTCTACCATCACTCATCGACCAAGTTTGTCAGCCTGGTAATTTTCCCATTTGATATCACTCCTCTTGCCAATATAGCAACCCCTTTGGTCCTAGCCCCCTGCAGTGTATTCACAACTAAATTGTATCCTAACTGTTCCATTAATTTAGCCCTAGAACCCTCAATGTGTGTCTCCTGTAGACACAAAATATCCGCCCTAAGCCTTTTCAGTTCTATTGCCATCCTTTGCCTTTTACTTGGGTCGTTCAAACCACATACATTAATTGATGCAATTCGTATTTCCACCATTTGATATTCTAAAAAACGTTTCCTGTTCTGTATCTCCCCAAATTACCATTAATTCCATTTGTTTCGTACCTGTGCTGTTTATTTCTGAATTGTATCCTCTATGTTCCTCATGAACCGATTTTCCCTTCCTGTTTTTCTCCCCGCCCTCCCTACCCCCCACCCAACCCCTCCCAAAATTGAGCAAGTGGGTCACAATAAGACCCATGTGATGTCGCCTGTATGGCTACCCGCGGTGCTCCCGTGCCCGTGCCCTATCTCCCCCGCTCCAGTACTAGTTCATATACCGTCTACCCCCACTTGTGAAACCCAAAAAATAAATGCATAATAATAGTTCAAGGAAAGGCAAACAACAAAAAAAAACCCTCACCCCTTATTTTTCTTATTCTTTCTGGTATTTCCTACTATTTTCTACCAATGATTGCTTCACCCTACCCACGTTCCATTTATTTCAGGCGATACCCACATGTATACCCTCAGCCCCTAGTCAGAAAAATATTAAAACCAGCCCACTTTATCTTTCTGTCTCCCCAATCGCCCCCTGTCCTCTTGACTCCTGTAACTCCTTCAGGTACTCTTGAGCTTTAATTTCTGAAGTCAGCACCCTGATTTTCCCTCTGTATATAATTTTGATCCGTGCAGGGCTCAGTAAATAGGCTTCCGCACCAAGTGCTTGAAATGGGGAAATTAGTTGCCGTAATCTCCACCGCCTTTCCACCGTAGTGTGGCAAAAGTCTGGGCGTGCGAAAAAAGTGTGGCCGTTGTAAGATCTTTTTGCATCCGGTCTTGCCTTATCTGAAATGAACTGCCGAAGAAGAAAATTACCAAAAAAAACTAGGATTGCTCTAGGGCGTTCCAGCTGCCCGGACGTGGCATTTTTCCTCAAGGTCAGTGGGAAGCGGTGAGCCCTCTGAATTTCAGTGTCCCAATTCCAATTTGACAACTCGGGAAGGCTCCTTTCAGCAAATTTATCATAAAAGTTCTTATATCGCTGCCTTCACTATTTTCCTCGATCCCTAAAAATCGTAAATTGTTTCGGCGCTGGCGGTTTTCAAAGTCTTCAAGCTTCCACATCATGTCGCCTGTTTGTTTCTCTTGGAGCTCCTTATGTTCCTGTATCTTCCCTAGTTCACCTTCAAGAGACGCTGTTCTTTCTTCGACCTGTGATACCCTCTCTTGGATTTCTGAGCAAATTTTGCTCACTTTTCGAATGGAGCCCTGTAGCTTCTTTGTAGCCTGGTGCGCTCTGCGGTGTTCTTGACGGGCTTCCCCTTGCATTTGTTTGAGGGTAGCGTATATTAGTTCCATCGATGGAGCAACATTAGTTGCGGAAAAGTCACTAAATGGCATTTGGGTCTTATCGAGCTGGCCCTCACTATAGACCAGACTTGTGGCAGAGTAATCCCATTTTAGTTTATGTGTGGATTCAGCGTTAGCATCCCACCGCGAGCTTTTCCCCCTAGCTTTAGATCTACGTTTTAGGGTAGTTACCCTGTCCCGGCTTATATTGGTTGTTGAATCATCAGACGCAGATTCCTCCTCCGTAAGTCCAGGGGAAGACGTTGAAAGTTCAGACCCATCTGTGAGGGAAAAAAACTTTTCCCCCCCTCCATAATCCGGGGTAGCCACTATATTCCCCAACCTAGCCTTACCCATCTCCTCCTGGCATGCCATTGCCCCATTCTGAGAGATAGAAGTTGCCGCAGTCACATCAATAGCCCCATCCGTAATGCTAGGTCTGGTAATTGGCTCTATTTCAATTACATTTAATTTATCCAATTTATTTACATCACAATTCACAGTACCTGTCTGCCTAGCTGGGGTATCTTCTCTTAATTTCTGAGTCTGTGGGCTCAGATCCTGGCCTTGTTCCTGCTGGTTGTATTGAGGTTGCTCTGGCTGATCCTCACTCTGATCTCCAGGCTGCTCTGTTACCGGAGACTGTACCAGCCCCTCTGTGACTGGGGCTGAGGTCGCAAGTTCAAGATCGGAGGAGTCAGCTCCAGCAGCCTCCGTCCCTATTGCAGCAGATACATGCAAGGGCGCCGCATGTAGTGTAGGTTGTGGGGGCCTTCTCACCGCAGCATTCCCGGTAAACACCTCTGATATGAGAGGTTGAACAGCGCGATTTTCGGGGGTAATTCGGCGGGAGGTTCGCACCTCTGTAATCCGCTCCTTTGCAGGCTTTAGATCCGCATCTTCCGATTTCCCAGGCGCATTGCCACGCCGGAGGCCGCGACCTGCCGCAGTTCCTCCCACATCCTTTGTCATCTCTTTTGCTGTTCTGTTCGCCTTGGGTGCCATGTCCACAGCCTGCCGTAATTTACAGCGGGCGCGAGTCACCAGGCCTATGGTGCCTACGATGAAGATGATAGCTCGCTGCTCCAGCCGTCTCCAGCCTCTCCACCACGCCGGAGTACTGCGTCCGATCAGGTACAGATGATCGAACCTTGGCATTACAACTCAAATGTTTTCTTGTTATTTGGGCATTTTATTCGATTGCTTGCCCTTCTTTAGCTCTGCAAGTGGGTTTCTTCCTCTGGGGTGAGCGCAGAGCACCGGGGTAGCTCCCTCCCGGCATTCAGCCAGCCGCCATCTTGCTCCGAAAATATCTGACTATTTTCAAGTAACTTGACCAGGTAATTAATAAACCTAGACTAATATTTATAAACAGCATCTGTTGCTAAACTTATTCTTAAGATATGTTGATACTATAAATCCATTTGTTTTTATATCCAGTACAGCATCGTCTATTATTGGAAAAAACGACGATTCTCACAATAACATAGCCAAAATCACGGCACACTGGTTTCGCTAGAGACCAGTTTTTATATGGTAAGCCCTTTGTTTGTGTAAGAGTAAACCCATGGGGATAAAAAATTAATACCAAATAGTAAATGACCATGTTGTTTTCTTTGGAATTCCAGAAGGTCCCAATTTTAATGTCTTTCTTAACGGTGGCTCCAACGAACGCAAACTATAAGAACCATTTACCAATATTAAGGTATGCCACTGGAGGTGTTTGACTTAAAATATAGAAGTAAGTCACCCCTATATATTTCTTTTAGGTAGGTTGTAGCAATATGTTTTCTTCTTTTTCTACCTACTTTGGATCATGAGTTGTGTAACTCGAACATTAGCGTATTGATTTTATCTATAACTGGCTTGTAATGTGGGTTCTACCTGTATGATAGCCTATTGACCTTACTCATTCTGACCTTTATCAATAAGTGGAAAGTGTACCATTAGACAAGATTAATGCTTGGAGCTACTGTATTTTTTATTATAGATTTCTATTTTTAATAAATTGTTATTGTTTGAGATGTTTTTAAATCAATTGTATTGTCCAAATTTTTTAATTAAATTTTGATACTGATACATAAGTTTGAATATTGTTTTATGTAATTTCTGATATTTTGTCTCTAAGCAATATCTACTGCATCTTGATTTTTGTTGTCTATGGTATCTTACAGTTTGTTTTGTCAACACATGATCCATACATTTTCCAGTGTATAGATTAGGGACTTTTGTTGTTTCATTTAGTACTACCCCGTCCCTTTTCTGAGTATTAGGGTACCTCCCTCTTCTTTTATTGGTTTAATATCTTGGAAATCAATGGTAAAAACCTGCTCATGAGATCATAAAACAGGCCCACAAACCGCCAAAAAAAGGCCCACACACTGACCTGTTATACCTGGCCAAGCTACTTCCAACCTTACCATACAGGTCAGTAAACCTGTTGGTGCAGAATCTGCAGATAGTGGGCTCATGGTTGGCCCCAGTCACCTTCACAACCTTCAAAAGGTTAGTTTTAAAAACACATAGCAAAATCATGGCGGGAAGATAAACAGAAACTGGCAAATCATGCACATGCCTGGCTGATTTTAAAAAACAACGAGAAGCCAGGCCACCAACCAATCCTGAGACTTTGCATATCCAAAAAGATCAAATGGAAACTGCTGCAGTACAGGCAAGTAGGTCTGCCCAACTAGAGTGCATCCCAAAAGAGTTAAGGAAAACAACCAATATCCTCTGCAGGCTGTGTAACTTACACAGGAATCAATCATACACATAGGGGCCGATTCCGATTCGGGCAGGAAATCTCTCCGACCGAGCCGGACCCGGAGAGATTTCTGACCGAATCGGACTCTAGCAGCCCGACCGAACGAGTACGATGCGTATGTATGCTATCGGACTCGATTCGGTCGGACTCCCATTGAAGTCAATGGGAGCCGGACGTACAACGCGTATGTGGGCTCCCATTGACCCAATGGGTGCGAGGTGAACAAGGGTGCCCCCTACAGCGGGTACACCTCGAAGCGACTCGCGGCGTACATGCACAGGTAGGGGGGACCCATGGGTCCCCCCTGTGTGCGACTCGCGCGGCTACGCGTACAGGGGGGTCCGACACGGACCCCCAAAGTGCGGCTCCGACTGCTCTTTCGAGCCGGACGGCGTGAGTCGGTCGGACTGCTCGCGGCGCGCATCGTACTTGCCCGGCCGGGGAACGTCTCCATCGCGCGGTGCGAGGCGTGTCCGTGCGAGTCGGTCGGAGCGCTTCGGACCCGCGAACAAGTCGGTCGGCGATTTCGCGTGCACTCGCATCGTACTCGCTCGGCCGGACGCATGTACGAATCGGTCGGGAAAGAGGGCTCCGAATTGGATCCGGTTAAGCCAAATCCGATTCGGTGCCCTACCGGCCGAGATCGGAATCGGCCCCTAAGTCTGCATTTGTCCAGTCCTGTTGAACTAGAGGCGCAAAATATTAAAATCTCAGTTCAATGTACTGAGTATTCGTTCCTGCAAACGGGCTGTAATGACTTGCCTTTAAGGTGGAGCAACCTACACTTGCTGTGAGATTTGTAAATTCATGCATATTGCAGAAAAATTATTCAACACCGCAGTGAGATTTGTAGGATAACACCTTCATCTTAAAAATCATGAAGTGTTGCAAAAACAACAGATGATGGATGGAATGCTGAACAAATCAAACATTCAATCCCAGTCACAGATCTGGGTTAAATCTATTGTTTTTTTTGCATGCCACACCATTCCAGTCTAGACCCAGCCATATGCAAATCAGCCTTGACCCTGCTCCCCATGGTAACATTCCAGCCCAAACTGCCAGGTCAGGTCCTCCCTGGACCAGAAACAATAATCCTGGGACTGGTTTCGGGGTATCACCCCTAATCAGCCAGGCTAGCTTGAATCTGGTGGTCCAGAGGACATCTGCAACTAACCACGCCAGTGCTGATGGTCTCTCCAGGTTCTTCCGCCTTAGCGACGAGAACTCCCATGAGGGTCCACAGTTCTCTCTGCTTTCAACTGATGGGGACATTGGACCTGACATCCTTAGTGTGGTTTTCCACAACTTTTTGCCTTCCATCCTCCTGTTTTTACTGACTTTGTTTTTGCTTGCTTTAGGACTCTACACACTTTACCACTGCTAATCTGTGCTAAAGTGTTTGTGCTCTCGCCTTTAAACATGGTAAAACTGGCTTACACCTAATTGGCAATTTTAAATTACTTGTAAGTCCCTAGTAAATGGGTGCGACATGAACCCAGGGCCTATAAATTAAATGCTACCCCAAACTGGGATGGCGTAGTGGGCAAAATAACGATGGATTTAACCCAGATCTCTTTACTGGGGGAGAATCATTCAGCATTCCGTCCATCATTTGTTGCAGTTACACTTTTCGCCCTAAGTGGGACAGGTATGCCCATACGTGGGTCCCTTGCTCACTGTGCCACTGGATTCAAGCTAGCCTGGCTGATTGAGGGTGACATACCCCGAAACCGGTCCCAGGATGCTTGTTTCCGGTCCAGGGAGCACCTGGCTTGGCAGTTCGGTCTGGACTGTTCCCATGGGGCACAGGGTCAAGACTGATTTGCATATGGCTGGGTCCAAACTGGGGTGGCGTAGTGGGCAAAAGAACGATGGATTTAACCCAGATCTCTTGACTGGGGGAGAATGTTTGAAACATTCAGCATTCCGTCCATCATTTGTTGCAGTTACACTTTTCACCCTGAGTGGGACGGGTATGCCCAGACGTGGGTCCCTTGCTCACTGTGCCACTGGATTCAAGCTAGCCTGGCTGATGAAGGGTGACATACCCTGAAACCGGTCCCAGGATGCTTGTTTCTGGTCCAGGGAGGACCTGGCTTGGCAGTTCGGTCTGGGCTGTTCCCATGAGGCACAGGGTCAAGAATGATTTGCATATGGCTGGGTCCAAACTGGGGTGGCGTAGTGGGCAAAAGAACGATGGATTTAACCCAGATCTCTTGACTGGGGGAGAATGTTTGAATCATTCAGCATTCCGTCCATCATTTGTTGCAGTTACACTTTTCACCCTAAGTGGGACGGGTATGCCCAGACGTGAGTCCCTTGCTCACTGTGGCACTGGATTCAAGCTAGCCTGGCTGATAAAGGGTGACATACCCCGAAACCGGTCCCAGGATGCTTGTTTCTGGTCCAGGGAGGACCTGGCTTGGCAGTTCGGTCTGGACTGTTCCCATGAGGCACAGGGTCAAGACTGATTTGCATATGGCTGGGTCCAAACTAGGGTGGCGTAGTGGGCAAACGAACGATGGATTTAACCCAGATCTGTTGACTGGGGGAGAATGTTTGAATCATTCAGCATTCCGTCCATCATTTGTTGCAGTTTCACTAGTGAGCCTGCAGCATTTATTATGCCACACATTGACGTAGCCCTTTAACATGTCCCAGGCCTACCATTACAGCCTGTGTGTGCAACTTAAACTGCTATTTCAACTTGCCCAGAAAAACCTCTTGCCAGGCCCAAACCTCCCTTTTTAATACATATGTCACCCATAGCGTAGGCAATCCCAGAGGGCAGGGTGCAGAGTATTTAAAAAGTGGGACATGTACTTTTAGGTTTTACATGTCCTGGTAGTGAAAAACTCCTAAATTCGTTTTTCACTACCGTGAGGCCTACTTCTCTCAGAGGACAACATTGGGTTTCCTTTTTACAATTAATAAGTGGGACAGATAGCAATGTCGAGTTTGATGTCTAAATAATAGTAATTTAAAACCCTCTTTAATGGTAAAGTTGGATTTTAAATCACTATTCTGAGAATACCACTTTTAGAAAGATGTCATTTTTTGTCATAACCATTTGGTGTCTACAGCCTGTATCCTGGTTCACATGAATAGGTGCAGCTGGCAGTTGGTCTTTGTGTATTGCACCCAGACAGTGGGACAAAGGGGGAATACTTGTTTGCAGCATGGACCATCTCTGACTTGATAGGGAAGAGGAGCTGTCACCAACACTCTTGCACAGCACAAAGCCTCTACCTGAGCACACTCAAAAGGGTTTGACACTAGTCTTTGGTGACCCCAGAAAAGCTGGGGCCAGGGCAGGGATGCAGAACATTTCAAGCACCTTTTGGGGTTGAAGCCTCTCGAAACTTCTCCTACTTCAAAGTGGGCACCAGGTATAAATATTGAACTCTCAGGCCTAACTCTTCAGTACACCTCTGGACCTGTGGAAGACTCAGAAGGACTGCTGTGCTGCTCCACAAGAGGGACTGCTACTCAGCTGCCCTGCTGCCTTAATGAGAAGGACTGTACCTACATCATGAACCCATGATCACCAGAGTGACTCTAAGGCTAGTTGTCTGGCCTCCTGATCAGAACTTCAGGGACAGATAAGGCTCCAGCCTCTTTGAACCCAGCACCTGGACTCTGCCTGCTGTGGGTCTTGCCCCCCAAGTGGTGCCACCCCAGTCCTGGACGCTTGGAAGAGGTCCCAAATGTGCTCTGCCAGCCCATCTGTGGTTCCCACAGATCCTTAGCAGTGTGATGCATCATGCCACATAACCAAGGCTGGGTGATATACCTCGACACAGGACCTCACATTTTAGATCTGCAGTTCCTTGAAACCACTGCTGCATGATGCATCCCAATGCAGCCCATCGGAACAGCTGCTGTGTGTTGAACCTCAATGCACCTCGATGTAGGACATCCCATCTCTCCCCCCTGCCCCCCCGTCGGAACCGCCACTGCACAGGACCGCACAACACTCTGCAACCCAGATTTAAGCTACTTTGTTCAGCAGGTCAACCTGGTTCCTGTACTCGGCCCGCTCTCCATTGTGATCGTCCTGAATTTATGACTTTGTCCCTGTCCATCACACTTTGCTCTTTGTGTTTCTAAGCACTGTTTTCTAATGAATCTTTAAAATTGCATATCTCCGATTCTACTAATTGGATTTTTGTCATTTTGGTCTCAAATAATGTATTACATTTTACTCTGAAGGTTATCTGCCAGCCCAGCTGTGGTTCTGAGTCTTTTCAGGATTCTGCACCCGCCATCTGGCACCAGTCTTACTGGTGGAAAAAATCACCTGCAGAAGTTGTTTTAGAAATATATGTATATATATTTTCACTGAAAAACCTGGAGTTAAAAAGATAACAACTGAGTTATGGTTCTGGCTCAAACATGTTGTGGTATTAAATTTGCCATAACTCATGTTGCCTGCCATGGCTCTTGGTAGTCAGTCTTTCTTTCCCTGTGCAGTTTTAAAATAGGTGGTTTAGATTTTGTTTTGTGTTTTGTGAATGGTGGGTAAGATGAGTTATTATTGCTTTGTGCGCAGTGTGCTCTAAAACTGGTGAATTTCAGTGGCTTTGTGCATTTGAGCCAGTACTGAAAGGCTATTTTAAACTGGTTTTTCAGTGAATTTCTAAAGTTTATTAAGGATGATATAATACACTCGGGCTTCTACTGTGCACACTTCTGTGGCACACACCGCTGCGCACCACCAAAGGTGAAGTGCAGCAGGAAGTTGTATACAGAAATTTGACTAACCCTCTGCTTGCAAACTACCCCCCATAAATGTCCTTTGGTTCTACTCAATGAGGGTATCTGTTCGATTTTTTTCTTTTGTTTGTTTTGAATTTTGATTTTTCTTTTTTAAAATATCACTGTAAAAATTAGTGACTTTCATGAAAATCCTGAATTTCTACACAAAATGGTGCCTTTTTCACAGGCATAAGATTAGCTTCCTCAGATTCTCTAGTTTACTGTCATGAGCTTTTTATACCTATTTTCGAGCACTCCCCTGGGATTGGGCACCTCTTATTGTGCCTTTCTCACTCCCAAGTCCTGTAGAATTTTTCACGGTGTATTAATCGTGAATTTCAAGATGTCAGAACAAAAAGATCCCTTTCATCTGTCAATAGCATTTGAGAAAAAATTCAAATTGACAGAATTCACAATTTTATGAATCTTGGTTTTAAAAGTCACAGATATACACATTTTTTATTATTCAAAGCCCACTCAGCAACCTTTTTCAATATCTATATCTCAAAAGCAAGTAAGTCGATTCACACCAAACCAATGACAGCATGTATTTTGGGTAACGGTCTACTTTCACGCCAAGTTTAATGCCATTCTGTTCATCAGTTTTGGGAAACACATCAGACATTGGAGTCAACGTTGTAGGCTAATCAAGAAAAGCCTTTTAAATGGAAAGTTTGTACAAACCTTAAATATTCAGTCACAAACATGTAATATTTAGAATCTATGCAGATGTGCAGAGTGTAGTATGCTGTTTGTAAGAAATTTGGTTATTAGTTGAGAGGGGTGGACGCCCAACTCATCCTTGTCAGGGTGAACTACAAAAGTCACTAAATTAACCAGTGTTTAGTCCTCTGATAGCGCACACAAAAGCAGTAAGGTTTAACTTAGAGGCAATGTGTAAAGTAGTTATGCAGCACTCAAACATTAATGAAGTGAAAATAAGACAAGACAAATCCCAAACCAATTTAGAAAAAATGAATAAAGGTTAATAAATAATAAGACACCAAAGTGACAAACATCCAATCAGAAGAACCGGAGATATGAGTTTTCAAAGTTTTAGGGGTAATTAGCACCAACAAGCACAAAATACCATTCACTGTTATTATGTCCAACAAGACCAGGGCAAAGTCACAAGTTCAGGCTAACCACGATGAAGAGTATGTCGGATACAGGGACCAGTTTAGTTCTACTGATGAGTTACTCACTCAAGTCAGGCGCAAAGGATGCTGTTCGCATTGGTGGGTGGGGAGGCTGAGGAGAAGATGGTCAGAGAGAGGAGCAGGTCCAGTGCTATGGATGGTCGTTGTGGTACCGCAAAGAGCCAGTCATTGCTGAAGCTTTGCATTGACGATCATTGCGGACGGTTGCTGTCAGAGCGAAGAGCATGTCCCTCTGGAGCTACACATTGGTGCTTGTTGTGGGTGGTCAATTCTCAGTGTGAAGAGGTGACTTTGCGGTCGCGAGCAGCCCAATAATTTCTGTATCATCACATTTTTCTTCAGGAGTAGTTTACACTGATGCCAGCCAAGAGTCTGGGTACTGGGGGGGGGCACTTCTTAGGGATCAGGACTCACTCCAGCAGAGGCCAGCAGCAGAGCTCAGGCAGGTCCAGTTTTTGCTAGTCACCTGGGAAGTTGTAGGGGGGCCTTTGGAAGCTTATTGTGTTCCTGTAACTCACTCAGGAGGTCAGCCAACTGACTACTGAAGTCACTCAGGGTAGCCTAGGTTCAAAGCAAGAAGGCCCAATCTTCCTTTCTCAGTCAGCAGGCAGTCCCTCCTTTCATAGGTACAGGAGTATTCTGATGAGGGGGTCTGTAGGTTCCACTTTATACCTCATGTCAGCCTTTGTGTAGGGAAATTCCCTGATCAACCCCCCAAAACTGGTTCTGGTCATTTCTCACCCCTGGCTCCAAACTGTCTAGGGTGAATAAGGATAGGCCCGGTGTCAGATGTGTGCTGAGGTACAGAGCAAGAATATCGATGTATAAATATCGACCTACAGAAATATCGAGGGAAAAATAACGTGGGTAAGAAATATCGATGTAAAAAATATTGTGGTAAAGAATATCGATTGTTAGGTAATTAATATCGATTGCAAAAATATCGAAGTGTTAAATATCGTTTACAAAAATATAGTTGTTAAAAATATCGATTCATTATCAATGTTATGTATTTTAGTATTTTGTATGAGAATTGTTTGTATTTTTATTGTATGTGTTAACATTTTAGCAGTTAATATTTTTTTAACTTGAATTTTGTGTTTTAGTTCCGTAGCGGGTTGTGGGTTTATAGGGGAATAGGGTGGGAAGTAATTTATTTATATAGATTTTATTTATTATTTATAGTAGTTAATAATTTTTTTTAAATTGAATTTTGAGTTTTTAGTTCCGTAGCGGGCTGTGGGTTTATAGTGGAATAGGTTGGGAAGTAATGTAATTATATGAAATTTATTTAATAATTTATATTTATTCATAATTGTATGGACCCTTCCCAGTCCGGCTTCCGCAGCAACCACAGCACCGAAACCGCCCTCATCGCCGCCACCGATGACATCAGGACCCTGCTAGACAACGGAGAAACAGCAGCCCTCATCCTCCTGGACCTATCAGCCGCCTTCGACACGGTCTGCCACCACACACTACGAACACGCCTTCACGACGCCGGGATCCAAGAGAAGGCCCTGGACTGGACCACATCCTTCCTTTCCGGCAGAACACAAAGCGTCCGCCTCGCCCCCTTCCGATCCAAGGCCACCAAGATCATCTGCGGCGTACCCCAAGGCTCCTCCCTCAGCCCAACGCTGTTCAACATCTACATGGCACCCCTCGCCCACGTCGCCCGACAGCACAACCTCAACATCATCTCCTACGCCGACGACACCCAGCTGATCCTCTCCCTCACCAAAGACCCTCACACCGCCAAAGCCCACCTCCACGAAGGAATGAAGGCCGTCGCCGAATGGATGAGGACCAGCCGCCTGAAGCTGAACTCGGACAAGACGGAGGTCCTCATCCTTGGTTCCAACCCTTCAGCCTGGGACGACTCCTGGTGGCCAACATCACTGGGAACAGCCCCGCCACCCACCGACCACGTACGCAACCTAGGGGTCATCCTCGACCCCACCCTCTCCATGACTAAGCAGGTCAACGCCGTTTCCTCATCCTGCTTCAACATCCTCCGAATGCTCCGCAGGATCTTCAAGTGGATCCCCACCGAAACAAGAAAAACAGTCACCCAGGCCCTCGTCACCAGCAGGCTGGACTACGGAAACGCCCTCTACGCAGGAACGACGGCTAAGCTCCTGAGACGGCTGCAACGCATCCAGAACGCCTCTGCACGTCTTATCCTCGACATCCCCCGACGCAGCCACATCACACCCCACCTGAGAGACCTGCACTGGCTCCCTGTCAACAAGAGGATAACCTTCAAGCTCCTCACCCACGCACACAAAGCACTCCACAACTCCGGACCAGCCTACCTCAACAGACGACTCAGCTTCTACACCCCCACCCGCCAGCTCCGCTCGACCAGCCTCGCCCTCGCCACAATCCCCCGCATCCGGAAAACGACCGCCGGCGGCAGATCCTTCTCCCACCTCGCCGCCAAGACCTGGAACACCCTCCCCACCAACCTCCGACAGACCCAAGACCTACTGGCCTTCAGAAGACTCCTCAAGACCTGGCTCTTCGATCAGTAGCAGCACCACCCCCCTCTTCCCCCAGCGCCTTGAGACCCTCGCGGGTATGTAGTGCGCTTTATAAGTGACATGATTGATTGATTGATTGATTGTGATGTTATAGAGTTATAAATGTGTAAATTAATTTATTAATAATTGATAATTAGTTGTTAATTATTTTAAATTAATTAATAAATAATTAATTATGTTAATTGTTTAATTAATTTTAGGTGTGTGTTGTGGTTTTTATACGTGTAAATGGTGGGAAGTAATTGATGTTTTATTGATGATTTATTAATTATTTGTTATTTAATTTGCATTAATTAATTTGTTAATTAATTTGTATAAATTAATTTGTTAATTAATTTGAATTAATTAATTAGTAATTATTAATTGTAATTGTGTAATTAATTTTAGATGTGTGTTGTGGATATTATAGTGTTAAACAATGTGTAATTAATGAATGTTTTTTTTTTTAAATAATAATATATTTAAATTTCAATATTAATTATGTTAATAATGGAAATAAAATGTAATAAAAATGTTGATGTTTATTTTTTTATTGGTGTGGTAGCCAGCACTTTCCCTACTGTTGCACTCACTGGAGTGGGAATAGTAATTTTTACCCCTTTGCTATCCAACACTTTCCCTACTGTTGCACTCACTGGAGTGGGAATAGTAATTTTTACCCCTCCGCTATCCAACACTTTCCCTACTTCTGCACTCACTGGAGTGGGAATAGTAATTTTTACCCCTCCGCTATCCAACACTTTCCCTACTGCTGCACTCACTGGAGTGGGAATAGTAATTTTTACCCCTCCTCTATCCAACACTTTCCCTGCTGTTGCACTCACTGGAGTGGGAATAGTAATTTTTACCCCTCCGCTATCCAGCACTTTCCCTGCTTTTGCACTCACTGGAGTGGGAATAGTAATTTTTACCCCTCCGCTATCCAACACTTTCCCTGCTTTTGCACTCACTGGAGTGGGAATAGTAAATTTTACCCCTCCGCTATCCAACATTTTCCCTGCTTTTGCACTCACTGGAGTGGGAATAGTAATTTTTACCCCTCCGCTATCCAACACTTTCCCTGCTTTTGCACTCACTGGAGTGGGAATAGTAATTTTTACCCCTCCGCTATCCAGCACTTTCCCTGCTTTTGCACTCACTGGAGTGGGAATAGTAATTTTTATCCCTCTGCTATCCAACATTTTCCCTACTGTTGTATTTATTGTGTTGCAAAATGTATTTTTAATATTTCTTTTAATAGTTTAATGTGTTAATTAATTATAGAATGTTTCATTTTATTTTAAATTATTCATATATGTATATATTTTATTTTTATATAATTTAAAAAGTTTATAAATTAAGTAAAGATAGTTAATAAAATGTTTTTAAGTAAATATATGTATTTGTACACAATTTTGTGTGTTTATATTTTATTTAATTAAGTTTATTTGTTATATTTAATTAAAATATATATTAAATGTAGTTTATTTTGTTAAAAATATTAATATTATTTAATATATTTTATTTAAGTTATATATCTTTTTTAAGTCGATATTTTTTACATCTATATTTTTTACTTCGATACTTTTGTATCAATATTATTGTACTTACCTGTTTAAGTATAGGGAGTCGATATTTTTGTATTCGATATTTTTATCCCCGATATTTTTGTAAACTATATTTTTTACATCGATATTTAATCAGGGAACCGTGTGCTGAAGGCAGGGCCCTTTGAAGTGTATTCAGGGAAGGACACTACTCCTACCCAGCCATCCTGCCTAGAAGACCCTATCTACTCACACGTAGGCCTCCTTTGTCTCAATGTCTGGAACCAGTACACAACCCACAACATGAGAGCCATTCACAGTCTTGTGACCCAGGGCACTGCCAGAAAAGTACAGTCAGTTCAGGCAGAAAAATTGCTAACTTTCTAAAAGAGACATTTTCAAAATTGTAACTTAAAATCCACTTTAAAGAGGATTTTAAGTTACAATTCATTTGATTGGAAACAGTAAGTCCTTGTACCAAACTGAAGTTAGCACTTATTAAGCGTAATATGGTAACCTAGTGTTAGTCTGTGGAAGAGATGGGTCTTACAATAGTGGAAAATGGTATTAGGAGTTCCTCACCATGAGGACATATAAAACTCTAAACACTATGCACCCTGCACTATGAGCCTTTAGGGCCTACCTTAGGGTTGACTATTAGAAAGGTAGATTCAGGCCTGGTAAAACCTTTATTTTGCCTGGTTGAAATGACAGTTTGAACTGCACTACAGGCTGCAGTGGCAGGCCTGAGACATGTTGTATAATACTACTTTAGGGAGAGGCACAACGAGTACTGCTGCCTACTAGTAGCCTTTAATTTAAAGGCCCTGGGTACAGGCAGTACCACTTAATAAGGACTTCCAAGTAAATGAAGTTTGCTAATTAGATGTAAGCCAATTTAACCATGTTTTAAGGAGGGAGCACAAGTGCGTTAGCACCGGTTAGCAGGGGTAAAGTGCACAGAGTCCTAATGCCAACAAAAACGAGTTCCACAAAGTAAGGGGGTAAAGGCAAAATGTTTGGGGGAATACCATGCTAGAGAAGTCAGGTGCTAACCCTGTTTCCTACCATTATTGAGTGTGGGAAAGGGCCTCACAAGGGGTGAAGCCTTGAGTGGATCATGATGCCCCCACCCCCCTTGATGCGCATCTGCTTATATGGCTTATGTCATGGCAGTCTTTCATTTTGATTTGTTTTAAGAAAGAGATATTTGACCAAAACCTGTATGCAACAGGTTAAATTTGTGCTCCACAGTAAAATCATATTCAAGAAACATTGTGAGATTAGGAGAATTGTTTACATGTGTAAAGTAATTGTAATATGCAATATGTGATGCAGTAAACAGTGTTTTTCTCAAGTCACGTTCACTTTACTGTGGTGTGGTAATAAACTGCAATAAATACGTGAATGTGTTTTTATTATTACAGTTGTTCTTCATACCATGTTATTTGGCTAAGTTTACTATTTTTGTTTTATTTTATTTTTTGTGTTTTATAAAGCGCGAACATGACCATCATCCTATTAGAGCGCTGTACAGAGAGAGGGCTCCTGAGGGTAGCAGTGTGGTAAGAACAAACTAAGATACGTTGTGCATAGAGTTTGACAAACAAGGTATAACACAGTAGGATACAATATCAAATAGGGGGAGATAAAAGCTTCTACATAGTTCTTTTATGCAGCATGCCTTTCTAGCAGTACACCTTTATCTTCCTTCTTGAAAAGCTTGAGTGAAGTAATGGCTCTTGTTGAGGGTGGTAGGAAGTTCCAAATTTTGGGGGCCGATTCGGTGAAAGTGCGACTGTAGGTTTTCCTTTTTTTGAATCTGGGAGATTCAAGTATGAGGGATTTAGAACTTCTAAAATCCCTTATGCCCCCTGATAGCTTGATCCTATTTGCTATGTACTTAGGGCCAGAATTGTGAAGGGCTTTGTGTGTTATGCATGCCACCTTCAATTGGATTCTGGCTTCAACTGGGAGCAGGTTGAGAGCTCTAAGTGTTGGAGAGATGCGATCGTAGTGACGGGTGCCTGTTAAAAGTCTTGCTGCAGCATTTAATGTCGCTTTCAATGGGGCTAGGATGGCTTTGGGTAGACCTATGAGTGTGGCATTCCCATAATCCAATCTTAAAAGCACTGGCTGTTTTTAGGTCTTCTGGTGATATGAATAGTTTAAGTTTTCTTAGAAGGTGTAGGTTAGCGCTTCTGGTGGCATCTTGTATGTGGGCTTGCATGTTTAGATTTGAGTCTAGTGTGATGCTTAGTGATTTTACGGATTTGCATATGGTTGGTGTGCAGTTTAGCAATTTGATGTTAAGAGACCACGGACGAGGTTGTTGATCTTTAAAGGATGGGTAGAAAAGAATGAACTCTGTTTTCAGCGGGTTTAGTTTTAGCTGGTTGTGTGCCAGCCACTCCTGTGTTTTCGTCAGGGCTTTATCCAGTCTCTGGATATCCTCTTGAGCGGATAGTTTGATGTAGAGCTGAGTATCATCAACATACATGTGGTATGAGATTATTGATAGTTGAAGAATTTCAGTGAGTGGTTTCATGTATAGATTGAAGAGCAATGTTGAGATTGTAGATCCTTGTGGAACGCCCCATCGATGCCTGCTACATCAGATAGGTTGGTGCTTATTTTGACTCTTCATTGTCGGTTGTGCAAGAATGAGGTGAACCAGTTAAGGATGACTCCTGATATGCCCATTCTGAATTCAAGAGTTTCTCTGAGGCTTTTGTGGCTGACCGTGCCGAACGTGGCTGATAGATCTAGAAGTTTTAGGAGACAGGATTCTTTTTGGTCTAGTGAAGTTTGCATGTCGTCTAGGATGTTTAGAATGGCAACCTCTGTGTTGTGTCAAGGCCTGAAGCCTGGTTTGGATTTATCTAATAGGTCGAAATTCCTAATGTGTTCGCCTAGCTGATCGTGGGCGCATTTTTCTACCAATTTAGCCAGGAAAGGTAGATTGGATACTGGTCGGAAGTTGTTTAAGTCTTTCTGGTCAGATCCTGGTTTTTTTTAGTAGGGGACATACTTGTCCCATCTTCAGGCATTCTGGGAGGAAACCTTGTTGAAGAGATGCGATTATGATTTTCGTCCTTAGGGGAGTGACGGATTGGAGGACATCTTTTAGTAGGTGTGAGGAAATTGGATCGTTGAACTGTGTGGTATGCTTCATTGACTGAATTGTTTTCTGGATTTTCCCCTTTGGCAGAAATCTGAAACTGTTCCGAAAGGCTCCATTTTTATTTGGGACTGTTGCGGTGTATTAGTCAGTATGCTTGCTGTTTGCTATCAGAGTGGCGTTGATGGGTTCACTAGATTGTGTACTATCTTGGCTGGGAACAGAGTTGCATATGGTTGCAATTTTATCTTTAAAGAACTTGGAGAAGGCATTACAGGTGCCCATCGAGTTGTTTTCGATTGTGGGTTCTGAAGGTTTTCCAGATTGCTGTTTTATTATCTTAAATAGTTTTCTGGGCCTGTTCTTGCCTCTGTCTAGTTGAGATCTGATTGCTGTTGGTTTAGCATTCAAGATAGCCTTTTTGTATGAGATTCTTTGCATTCTCAACTGTTTGAGGTGGGTAGTGTTTGGTTCCTCCCTCTAAAGTCTTTTCAGGTGTCTACGTTTTCTTCTTTCATTGTTTATGTATTGGTTGAACCACAGTACTGGAGGTTTTATCTTCTGCCATTTTAGACGTGATGGGACAGCCTTCTGAACTATGTTGATCATCTTGCTGTTGTAAAGGTGTGTCAGTTCTTGAACTGATGTTTGGTCTGTCCCATGTTCCAATGCAGTGTGGCAAAGCCCTAACAATTCTGTTCTGTTTACGTTTTTGTAATCTCTCATCCATATTTTTTCTCTTCTTGTTTGACCCTTGGTTTTAGTTTCTTGTGCGGATCTTTGGAAAAGAATATGCTGGTGATCTGACCAGTCTGTTGGGGAGATGTCTAGTATGTTTACTGACTCAGGTTTGCGATGATGAGATCCAGAGTGGCATCTTCGTTGTGTGTTGGTACATTGCATGCTTGAATCATGTTGAATTCCGGGAGTAGGTTATTGAGTGCAGCCACTGTGTGGTCTTTGTCATTATTCCAGTGAAGGTTGAAGTCTCTTAATAATATTGTATTAGAGAGTGAAGAGGCATTGATTGTGATCATTTCTATAAGTTGCTCCTGGAAGACTGTGTTATTACCTGGTGGATGATATACAAGGAGTGTTTTCACTAGCAGTTTCTTTTCAAGCTTGATTTCAGCTCCCAATTGTTCAAAAGATGATGGGTCTTCTAGCAAGAGAGAGATTACAGTTAGGGAATTTCTGTAAATTATGGTGAGACCTCCCCCGTGCTTCAATGTGCAGTCTAGACGTATGATCGAAATGTCCTGTGGAATGAAAAGGTCCAGTGTTGAGGCTGCTGTTGGGTTGAGCTAGGTTTCATTTAGGAAGAGCATGTCCAGACCCTGGGCTAAGATCACATCTGCTATGTCAGTTGTGTGTTTTGTAGGCCTGGCGGAGTCACAGAACTCAGCGAAGTGACCAAAAAACTCTGCCGCACTACACGGAGTTCCACGGGCGGCTGAGTGTGTTAGGGAATGCTGTTCGGGGTGATTTTTAACGCCGGGTGTTTGTCCCACGCTGGAAAATCAGCACGAATGGCACCATGCACAGAGCAAGAGGGCGCTGCTTCTTTCTGCTGATCGAGTAGATGTTCTACTCGAGCGGCAGCCTCCTCAACGTGAACAGATGGTTTCTCAACACGAGCGGTCGTGACCATCCACGACCACCCGCATTGAGAAATCTCGCTGGGAGGTGGTCTAGCGTTGGATAAACTTCACTCTCGCTCGTGAACTTAGCGTTGATGAGCACGAGCGAGGAAAAGACTCCGCTCTGCTATGCGGAGTGTAGTTTTTTTAAACTCCACGTGCTCCGCGGAGTGCCGAAAACTCCGCAAACTCCACGAACGGAGCAGAGTTCACCACCCAAGCCTAGTGTTTTGCAGCTGACCTGCAATTGTGTAGCATGCATTTCAGGTTTGTTACTGTTTTGTTAGTCATTGTGGTGGGTATTGTGTTCATTGCGATCAAAATCAGGTTGATGTGATTGACTTGTAGTGGGTTGTGTCTCCAGTTTCTGAGGTAGGATGTCTTGACAATTGGGATGTTGGATGTAGTTTCAAGTGCGATTTTCTGTGTGCTTTGATAGTATATTAGCAAAGTGTTTATCTCTTCTTCTGTGAGGTGATTGTTCGTTCTTTTTGGCCAGTGAAGCTTGTTGTCTCGGGGAGTTGTGAGTCTGCTGTCTTAGATATGTTTTCTACTAGAAGGGGAATCAGTGTTCTTGGTAGTGGTCATGTACATCTTCTCTAAGATGAGTAGAAATGAGATGACTTTTTTTTTGCCCCATTCTATTTCTTTTCTGAGTAGTTGCCAGTTGTTGTTGCTTTGGTAGGTGGGGAATTTGTGTGATTTGCACTGGCAAATAACATTATCGTTCTGTGTGCCTATTTGTGAGTCTTCATGACCTGTCTGCATTTTTATTTCTATCACCTGTTCTGTATCTTGGGGTGTTTCTTGGTCACTAATCCACTATCTTTTATGAATAGTTGCAGTTCTTGTTGGGCCAGCTGTATGTAGGAGGGTCTAGACAGGGTCTCCATGGGGCTGTGTAGACTGCAGGGCTATGAATGTTGTTGGGTGTAGTATTTTGTTTCGGCGTTAGTGAGTTTTAGGTAATAAATAGGGGATGGAGAATGTTTCTAGGGCCCCAGCACAATTCTCATTGCGGAGAAGTTACTCCACGTGCTGATAAAGCTGTTAGTTGAAGGGTCTATTTGGGTTCCCTGTGGAGCTGAGTATACTGTGGCGCTACAATTGTCGTTGGGTGTAGTTCCTCGCTCAGAGTTAGAAGGTTCAAGATTATGAATCGGGGACGAGGTAAGAGATGGGTAACTAGCAGTTTTTGCTGGGGCTACTATTTGCCTTTTTAGGTCACTGATAAGTGAGTCAAATGCTTGTAGGTCATTGTCCGCTGCTTTGATAAGGATGTTTCGATTATTGTAGATTGAGATGGTGGCTTTCAGTTTGTGCAAGTGGGAGGTAGATATTGTTAGTTTGAGACCATAGGGGATGTTCTGTGTTGTGTGGACTACCTTGAGGAAGTAAAACGTATTTTGCAATTTTGCTATGCGTCTTGTGGAGATGACCAGATTGGTCTTAATGAACCCTTTTGAGAAGCAAAAACAGGAATCTGATATGGGAGTTTCAGGGTTGATTCTTAGAATATTGTGTTTGATTTTTTTTGCTCCATTTTTGGATAAGTTAGGCGGGTAGTTGATTCTGAGTGAGTTAATTCCTGAAGGGGACAGCGTGGGCGCAATTGCGTTGTTCTGGCCCAAAATGGTCTTAGCTGCCAGCAGAGTGGTTAGTTGTGATTGCCTACTGCAATAAGGCTGCTTCTGTTAGATACCTCCAGTTTTACGTCAGCCAATCAAAGGGAGATATTGACGCTATGCTCCAAGGGCAGGACAAAACGCAAGAAGAGAAAGGCAGGCTGTTTGATAAAAGCACAGAAGGTGGATGAGAGGCAATATCAATTAGTAACAAGTAAAGCAATGTAACATGTACAAAGTGGAAAAACAATCGGTAGTCATTGGTTGAGGTCTTTGTGTATCTTTATTTCAAATACGCCTGGTATGCATTTGTTGGAGACAGCCAACGCGTTTCGCCCAAACATGGGCTTCTTCAGGGCTGCAATGGCATACAATGTATATGTATTTTTAGAATTTTGCAGGACACAAGACCACAATAATTGATGTGTGACTAGAAAGAGAGAGTGAAAGCGAGAGCAGACAAGGAAAGAGAGAGGTTGTGAATTGGGCAGACGTGATGAAGCGCAAAGGAAATTCCGAGTGGAGAAAGCGTGGTGAGGGGAGAAAGCGAGAATGGTGGTAAGAATGAAAAAAATGAAGAGGAAAAGCGAAATAGCCAAAAACCGGTTAGGACCCAAGGTTTAATTTAAGCACCCAGGTGTCAGTGTGTGAGACGAAACAAGAAAGGATCGGAAACAAGAAACAAAGAGAAAAACCAGGAAAGGGGGGAGGAGAAAAAACCGCAGAAAAAGACAGGGTGCTTACAAGATATCAGAAGAGTCACCTGAACAAGCGCTAATGTCCAATATGAATGACAATATGAGTAATATGCCTGCAAACAAAACTGTTGATGATCTTGTTGTGAATCTATCTGTCTATCCTTTGACCACACATGAAAAAAATGTTCTGAATAAAGGACTTGGCTACTGTCCTGTATCTGGGGGTTTGTTTTCTGATCTGCACATTGATCTGTATAAATTTGTCAGAATGGCCAAACTCAAATGTCACTTTGCCATTAACAACTGTGAACATACTACTGCTAGGAGTGTTGCACCACAAACTGATGTCACTGTGTCACACATTAGAAATGTTTCTACACTCTTGTCCTTGGATAACGATAATGAGTCCTCACTTGAATTTGTACTCAACAGCTTGAACATTACACAGGACTATACCTGTGAAAGTGGCCTACACACACGCAGCAAATTCACACCTCAGGGTACACACCTTAATAGCATTGAGGTTTTTCACAATTTAGTGACTGAAGACTTACATCGTCTAGAAGACAAACTCCATAAAAAACCAAGAAATACACTAAGGACAATCTCAGATCTGAAGAGAGGAAAGCGATCCAAAGCTTATGCACGAATGACTCAATAGTGATCAGGGAAGCAGACAAGGGGGGAAATATTGTGGTGATGAACAGGGATGACTACGAGAATGAAGTACACAGACAGCTTAGCAACACAACACACTACGTGAGACTTACCCACAACCCCTGCACGATAGCCACCACCAAGATCAACACTCAACTCTCACACAGGAAGGAAGTGGGCCTAATGTCTGACACAGAATGCAACTTTCTCTCAAATCAAAATCCCAGATTTCCTTGTATTTATCTTCTACCGAAGATACACAAAAAGCAGCCCTTTCCACCTGGGCGTCCGATCATCTCAGGTATAGGCTCCATGACGGAATCAATTTCCAATTTTGTTGACACTTTCTTACAACCATTAGTGGTCAACTTGCCCTCCTATGTCAGAGATAGTACAGATGTACTCAACAAGTTTGAAGACTTGGAATGGGATGAAAGTATGTGGTTTGCAACACTAGATGTAGAATCACTCTACACGTGCATTAGGAGAGACCTAGGGAAGATGGCGGTTGACTTCTTTCTTTTCAAGCGACAGGCGACCCTCTATGACCATAACGTAATGCTGTTAGAAATGATTGATCTCATTCTAGAAAACAACTTTTTCCTGTTCAACACTACCTGGTATAAACAAGAACAGGGGACTGCCGTGGGATCCAAATTTGCTCCGTCATACGCTAACCTCTTCATGGGGTGGGTGGAACACACACATGCATGGTCAAGAGTGGCTTCAGACTGGACCAGGCACATCCAGTTCTGGGGCCGTTACATAGATGACATCATCATCTTATGGACAGGCTCCGGACCCGAGCTTATGGACTATTTCAACTTCCTCAATCACAACACCCTGAATGTCACATTTACTCTTGAGATGTCACAGTCCAAAATACAGTTTCTTGATCTGGAGCTGTACGCACAGAACAACACAATTCAAAGCACACTTTACAGGAAGGAAACTGCAGTCAATAGCATATTACACTACACCAGCTCGCATCCACCTTCAACCAAAAAGGCTATCCCCTATGGAGAGTTGCTGCGCATTCGCAGGAATTGAAGCAAGGAGGCCAACTTTGCAACACAAGCCAAGTTAGCAACAGACAGACTGAAAAGAAGGGGCTACGAACAGCATGTGCTAAATCTGTCTGTAAATAGGGCCAAAACTGTAAAGAGAAAAGACACGCTTGTGAGCAAGACAAAGGACAGTGACAAGGGTAGACAAAGATTCTCATTCATTACGACTCATTCCACACTTAATCACGAGGTCTTTAAAATACTTGGCAAACACTGGGCACTGCTCAAGGGGGTACCTGGAGTCAACAGCATCATCACAGAGAGACCATCCATGACATTTAAGAGGAGCAGAACTATCAGGGACACTCTGTGCCCTAGCTACACCTTTTGCAGGACACCACCACGACATAGCTGGCTTCACAAACCCATGGGTTTTTACACATGTGGCACCTGCAACATCTGCAACCTTGGCTGCAATAAAATAACGACTTTCAGCACCAACTCAGACATGCAACACAGGATACGACAGTTTATTAACTGTCTGACCGGCTTTGTGGTCTACATACTCATTTGTGGGTGTGACAAGATCTATGTGGGAAGCACCACAAGGCAGCTCAAAACACGCATTCAAGAACATCGCAGGGCAGTTTTAAACGGAGACACATAATATGCACTAGTTTCTAATGAGTGCAAAAGTGGAGTTGATAGGACTAAGTTCCGCTTCCATGGTATAGACGTTGCTGCAAGCAAAAAAAGAGGGGGAGATAGAGAACTGGCACTCAGACAGCTGGAAGCTAGATGGATATGCACTCTACGCTCCTCAACCTCAGGTCTTAATACTGACAGGGAGATGCACTATTTCCTGTAAAGGTTTTCATATCAACTGAAATCAATCTCTGTCACATGCACAAGGACAGTTTTTCATCACATAGTCCGTCACCTAGACTGCTCTCTCTGCTGTGCTCTGGTGCCCCAAGACACGCTTTCAAGGCGGCCATAAACCCTTCTCTTTCCCTTTGTTTATGGCACGCAAATTATGCCTGTCTGTGGCTTAAGACCTATCACATACATAAACGGTATAGCCATGTTTGACTGCTAAATACCGCCATACCTACAGTTTTAAACAGTTTATTTTGTTTTGTTTTCCTAATTTCTTGCTTTACCCAATTGATTCTGTTTTTTGATGAATTGTCTGGCCAAACTGTAACCTTATTGCCAGCTGGGTCCGATTTTGACATTGCTAAGTATTCCTGCTTCTAATCTTAGGATATGAGGCACTGTAACTCTATTGCTCACACACCTAAGTTTCCAAGTCACCTATGTTTCCAATGCCTCTCACTTAGGGATGCTCTTTAATGTTTTTTCATATGTTTTTTATATTTTTAACCACCGTGAACATAAGGAACTCAACTACTATTTACTGCCTAGATTTTTCGCTAGTATTACCTAAAGTCACAGAACCATGTCACTTTTTATGAACTAGCTTAAATGAACCTGAATCTTGCTGCACAAATAATGCCTAATAAGCATAGATGGTGTGTACTTTATGGATGTTTTCACTTGCTCTGACACCTAGACTCTACCTTCCTCCTCACTATCTATGGCCGTGCCCCTCACCACTTATTGAAACTCTTGACACTCTCTGGGGCATATTCTCAAGGGCTTATCGCCGACTTACCGGCACTTTAGCGCCTCAAAAGTGGCGATAGACTTTTCGCCCTATTCTCAAGCTGGTGCAAACTGCTGATATCGCCAGTTTCCCAGCGATATCCCCCGCAAAAAACATCGCCACGGATGAGAGCGACAACTAACACTAATGATATGCAGAGGAGGCGTTCCCGTGCAAAAACACACGAAAACACCACTTCGCGATATTCTCAACGACCAGCCAGATCCGCGATGCGACCCAAAAACAGGCGATAAGGCGCATAGCAGCAGGGATTTAACACCTGACTTTTACTGGTGTAAAGCAGGCTGACAACCTGCAGCATGAAAGGGAGCCCAGCCCAGAGCCACATCTGAAGACCAACACATGTCATGGAGCTACTGACCATGCAGCTCGGAGACCCAAGAGGGCCACAACAGCCACCGCAACCACCCCCAGGACCCCCCCCCCCGGACTACCACCGAGGCAGCACAGAACAAGACAGCTGACCTTCCCAAAATGGCATGGCCCCTCAGCCACACAATTGCAGAATGTGGGGAGAGTTGGGAACCAAGTATGTGTGAAGGAGGCAAGTCACCCATGAATAAGAATGTACACAATGCCAAGTGTGGCGGTGATGTGCCGGACAGACTACAGTATGCAGAGCACAGACATGTCCATGTGGACATATACTGCTGGTGTTTGTAGTGTTGTGGACAGTGGACGTAACCATGTTACCTCAGGCAGTGGGAAAGACCCCGGTCATGTATCCGTGTCGTCCCCCCCTGTAAGCGTAAGCGGAGTGGGCTGGGCCGGCGTACGCCAGGCCAGCGTAGGAGTGTGAATAAATAGGCCGGGGCTCTGGGCGTGGTTCACTTTCTGGATGGCCAACGCATTTGCCAGGGAGGCGCCCCTCACCCTGCCACGAGTCCGCCGCCATTACCGCTAGCCTCCTCAGTCGATCGCTGGTGTCCGCGACACAGGCCCCCAGCACACCCAGCGGCACAGCACCGCGGAGTTATGTGTGTGCTGACTACTGTCTGTGGCCTACACTGCGGTCAGCAGGGCCCTCAAATCAAATCCAATCCTGACCTGCGAGGACACGCCATCATCTCTGGCTGCACACCCGCTGAGCGCTTCAGGTGCCACCAACTCAGTGCACCACAAGTCATCGCCACGTGGCTATGGGCCCTTTCTGACCGCTGCCTCCGGCCTACACTGCAGTCAGCAGGGCTCACAATTCAAATTGAGTCTTGATTTATTAATGGCGCACTCCAGTAGGCAACGGACATTGCTTCCAGTGCGGAGTGCCCGGACGACGCATCATCGCAGGCTGCACACCCGCTGAGCGCTTCAGGTGCCACCAACTCAGTGCACCACAAGTCATCGCCACGTGGCTGTGGGCCCTTTCTGACCGCTGCCTCCGGCCTACACTGCAGTCAGCAGGACTCACAATTCAAATTGAGACTTGATTTATTAATGGCGCAGTTGAGTAGGCAACAGACATTGCTATCAGTGCGTCCCGCCCGGACGATGCATCATCGCAGGCTGCACACCCGCTGAGAGCTTCAGGTGCCACCAACTCAGTGCACCACAACACATGTACCCTTTATAATTGAGTTTTGTGCTGTGGACAGCTGACGCAACAATGTCGCCTCAGGCAGTGGGGAAGACCTGGGACGATGATGATGAAGATGAGGCAGTGTACCACACCCCACTGCAGCTGCAGCGGGAATATCCCGAAGGGACACAATGATTAACAATCACTTCACATGAGCACGCTCATCTCTGGTGCCCCTACCTCAGTGCACCACAAGTCAAGGACCCTTTATGTTTGAATTTTTTATGTGTGATTCCAGATCTGGTGCCCCTACCTCAGTGCACTGCAAGTCATGGACCCTTTATGATTGAATCTCTGTGTGTAATACGAAGATCACTGTTCTAGTTGTTGCCAGCACCAACCACTCCCTGAGTGCTGGCTTACACTCACCCCACACCCATCCAGCACAGGCGTCACTGGACATGTGACCCTGGCAATAAAAAGTGGCCGGGCGCACGTGCCCATAGCCAGTTCCACTATCTATCTAAGTGTGTCCTTGTGGTCCTTATGTATGCATGATGGGCCAGGGCCCTACCACCTTACCTTGTGCTGTGGACTGCGGACACAACCATGTCACCTCAGACAGTGTCTAAGACCTTGGACACGTAGCTCTGTCCCCCCCCCCCTGTAAGCGTAAGCGGAGTGGGCTGGGCCGGCGTATGCCAGGCCAGCATAGGGGTGTGAAGGATTTGCCCGGGGCTCTGGGCGTGGTTCGGTTATGGCCTGGACAAGGAAGTAACTAATGCGTGTGTCTCTGTTGTAGTGTCAGCGCCACCCTGCCCGCAATCGACAATGTTGCAATGTAGCATGCACCCTGAGGGCGGGCTCGCACGAACGGAGAATTGAAGGAGCGCAAGGCCGCTCGGGGTCTTGGCTTATACATGCCAAGTGTTGTGTGTATCTGTAATGACGCAGCAAGAGCCAAATGCCTAGACCTACTCGCAGCGCGAGTTCAGCCACGCATGGACTCTACATCTGTGTCCGCCCTATCCTTACCATAGGCCTACACTCACGTGGCCGCCCACCTTCAACGGACAACATCACAGTGTGGTTGTCAGGCTTGTGGACATGCGCAGACAGGCATGACAATGGTGTGCCGTAGGAGTGCAAGTGATGCAACCGCGCTGCGCGCACAAGTAAATAGGCTCGGGGGGAGGGAGGAGGAGCTGTGAGGCAACGTAACCCACAGTGATGCCGCACATTTGCCACATGCAAGACATGTCAAACATGAATCCCAAAGTCGCACACATCCCACCCCACCCCCAACAAGCCACTTCACATTTCCTGAATGCAAGCAGATGAGAAACTAACATAAGGGATGAAAGCTCCTTTGTCTGAACTATCAGGCGGAAGCACATCTGCACCTCCGACCTCGGAATTGCATGTGCCCGGCACCCCCTGACAGATACTATAGCAGCTGCTGTTGACTCCCACACTACGCACAGCCCGACGAAAGACCAACGTATACACACCCCACACACAGAAGTCCTTGCTCGAAGTCATCTTGCATGGAATGGCCTTCACACTTACTCCCACACCATCCCAGGCGTACAACTGTTGCACACTAAAACAACTCATTGATCCTAGCTGTGGCATTTCATCCACAGAACTGGCGCAGGTCAGAACAGTGCCGCTTCAACCAGAGCCACTAGCGCAATGGCAGAACATCCCGGACACATGCACAACCCCTGTCATGTGGAACTGTACCGTGCACGTACGCTGCATTTACTGGGGGTACTGCCATTGGCAGTACTGCGGATCAGTTACCGGCTAAGCTTCCGCCTTGTCAACGTCACCTGCGTTCAGCCTGTGTTGCATTGTCGATCGTGCATATTCGAGTGGTCCATGGATGTCTGCCTATCCAACAGGACGGTAGCTGAACTGGATTTTGACATGTGTGTGCGTCCCCTGTTGCCCCACGACCAGGAGTGTCACCATGATACCTTGATACCTGGCATACATGCTGATAGCTGGACCTGGGAGATTGCACAACTCCTCTTGTGCAGTGACCACATTGAACCGCTCCCCTATTGGGCTGTAGTGCTAATTGGTGAAAGGGGGTGGACGCAGCACATCTGTCCTGACCTGCTAATGGATGGCCTCGCCGTCCTGTTTGATGAAGTCGACAACGAGCTCATGTTGGAAATGATAGCCTACGAAGCTGCAATCGCTTTTATGGACGAGTAACTACGTACCTGCAGCCACAACAGATTGGAACCCATTGCACATGTTCTAACACCTTGTTGCATCTTGGAGATCTGATCACATATCCCACGCCAACAGTGGACATGGCTGCATTCGCCTGCATTCGCCTGGACTCCGAATACATGAGCGGACAGCAACACCAAACAACACACATCTGTGAAAGGTGAGGCACTCCCCCGGAGTGGTCAGCGGCGCTTGGCAACGTTCCTCATTCTGACATACTGCTGCATTGGTCTGCATGTTGTGGCACTAAGCTTGCCCTTACTGACACGCATATGCTAATAAAGTCTACGCACCTTCACTTGTATTCAACTGTGATGAGTGTTGGTTTGAATGACAATGTGTGTCTCACTGCCTATCTGGGTCACGGCCATACATGCGCACTGATAGCATTACCCAGGGAGTACCTTTTTGTGGAATCACTGTCCCTACATTCATCCATACTTCCATACTTGATTGAGCATAGCCATGACACATCTGTGTGAATTAGAATGTTTTATTCACATTCAGTGGAGTGTTGAAGCTGGACCAGTACAGGGCCATGCAAACCCCACTTTGCAATGTTGCCCCGTGGAGGGCCAGCCGGAGTCCTTTAGGGATTGACAAGTTCATCGGGAGTGGAAGACTTCAGTCCGCAGTGTGCTTGCTGTGTCATTGGTAACCAAACCAAATATGGCAGTCCATGTCGAGGTCCAAGCTGAGTGTCGCTGAGTGTATCGGGGGACAGTGGAAGGTGTTATTCCAGGGCATGATGCAGAGGGCAGAACCAAGCTGAAACAGGCCATATGGCGGAGATGAATGCTACCACTTCATTCTTACCACAAAGCCTGATTCATCATCATCTCCGTCCTCTGATGTGTCCGGGGCCTCACATGCGGCTGGTGGTGTTTTGTCTGCATCACTGTGTGGCAGTGACACATCAGGGGCCGGAGGTGGAATGTCTGCCGCACTGTGTGGCACTGACAGTTCAGGGGGCGGAGATGTGGATGGAGTAGTAGCAGCAGCATTCATCCGCACAGGCCTTGTGGTGGCAATGCCATGACGAGGATCTGCAGGGCATGGAGGATCACAGTTACATCTGACTGGTGTGCAGCCATGGCAAACATTCTTTCCGCCTGCATCCGCTCCAAGCTCTCCATCATTCTCCTTATGTGTCCCAACTCCCGGCTGACATCGCTGGAGCCACTCTGACTAGACAGTTGGCCTTGGCTCAGAGTCATGACTCCAGCGATGTCAGCCATGGATTGTTGGAGAGCATGGAGCGGACAGTGGGTGTCCGTTAGGGACTGTAAGTCGTCCCTGATGGGACTTAGACACCCACGTATGGCATCTAGTTTGGCTGACATGAGTTCGGACCCCACCCGCAGATGGTCAGCCATCTTCTCCTGGCACCCGAACACACAGCGTTGGAATGCCATGTGTTGGTCGTGTGGGTCCTGGGAGACAGCCGTGGTGGTGGGTGCTTCCTGCTGTGTGGTCTGTGCAGGGGGTGGGGTCTCATCGATGCAGCTGGGCTGCCCTGCTGCTGGAGGTGGGGTGCCGGAGCTGTCCATGAGCTGTTGGAGGGCGTTGGTGTAGATGTTGGTGTGGTCCTCTTCATCATCAGTGCTGTGTTGTTGGGTCTGCTCTGCAGGAGGTGTTGATTCTCCCTCTGCAATGTGAAGGGGAGATGCAGATTGACATTGTGTTCACATGTATGTTCACGCATTGTACAAGTTTACATTCAGACTGCATGACAATGTACATTGTGACTGTTTGTGAGGAGATGCCAATTTGATGCGGGACAGTTGACATTTCTGCACCATCAGGGATGTGAGGGTGTTCTTGTACATTATCATTTCACAGTTTCCTGCTATGCCACATGCGAATGGCCATTTTCTACACACAAGCGGCAGCAGTTGTGTCCTCTGTTCTGTTGTGTGAATGTTGCAGTTTGTACCACATTGTTGTCAATGTTGAGGTGCTCTGATTCTTATGTGTGTGTGCTGCATTGTGGGTGAGTTGCCCCTTCAGCTCTGATTTGGCTGGCCCTTATCCCTTTCAGGCAGTGTGCCTTTCACTTCTGTGCTTATACAGTGCTGAGATGTTGCGGACTTGGGTAAATTGGTTTCTTGTTCGGAGTTGTGACTCTTGAGCATGGTTTGTCCGCAGATGTGCTATACTTAATTGTGCATGTGTGCCACTGTGCCCATCTCCCACCGTCCCCCCAGTCCCTGGTCGTTACTCACCCTGTTGCTGTTGGGTCAGGTCATGTTGTGCAGTGTCCGGTCCCCCAAATCCTGCCACCGTCTCCCCAATGATGGTCCCAGGCTGGTCCTCCGTGGGGCTTGTGGGCTTCTGGTTGTCCTCTGTACTTGCTCCCTCCGGCTACCTCCATGGTGCTTCACGGTTGTTTGTGTCTTGGTTGTGTTTTTGTTTGCCGCTTTTATAGTGGTTTTTCCCGCGTGACTTGTGTGACTTGCAGGCCTGGCGCTGCTTATCGCGGAATTTTTTATCGCAGTTGGGCACATCGCAACTTTTTTCATGTTCGGGTTTAGATTTTTATCGCCGTCCAGGTAATTTTATTGCGGACATTTGATGCGTTGTCGGGAGACTATCGCATGTTACCGCCGTGTTGGGAATACGACATTAACACAGAGTTATTTTCCCGCGATAGACGGCGATGTGAAAAATTGCGTTAACATATTTTGGCGAAGATTATCGCACGTTCTTGAGAATATGCCCCTATCTATCTTCAATTTTTGCCTCCACTTTGGCTGACCACCTTTTTCTACTGCTCCAAATACCTTCTTTACGATTTTAGAATGGTTAATTATCTTGACAAATACCTTACGTTTCCTTCATTCCAACTCAATGGCAACTGAACTTGGTTGTTGACTACGAGCACTGACCTCTTATTTCTACCGTTTCTTATCTCTTTTCTACCATTACACATAATGGTTAACTAAGTGGCTAACACCTCTAGTTTCCGTATTGCACGGCGTGGCAAATGCTTTCAGTATCTTCCTAGCACTTTACACGTATCAAGCCAACTTAGACCTGGTACATTGGCCAGTTTGCAGATTATACATAACGTATACTTTCTCTAATTACCAACCTCCTGGGATATATTCATTGCGATATTTCTCTATTAGGTCTATCATTCCTTTACGCTTTTACTTCGAATCTCGCGTAGCTCACTTTTACCCCGGAAGCCACTATCCACTACCACTGACATTTTAGGTTCTTGGTCTAGTCTTCCGCTACCCGGAAGCTGATTCGCTCACTCTACGCTGCTTGGCGGGAACAAGTAGAGAGGTTACAGTTCGCTTCGCATCCCGCTGAGCATAGGACGCTATCCGGACAAGGTTCGAATCACGCTACGCTTTGATCTACACTTAAGTAATCATGGGACAGATTGATATCTTACTTTGCATTTATCGCACGCATCTCCCGTTTTAAGCAGTTCGAGTTTAAGTCCGAGATTTCTCTATCCTCGCTAGATACCAGCCTTCCGTCAAGCACGGCTCAGATTGGCCATTTCTGTTTTCACCTTTGGGAGACCGTTCGACATACCTCTCATTGTCTTTACTATATAGACAATTACATTTAAGTTTGACCCAGCGGGGGTTCTCGTATTCGGGGTCACCGCCTTTAATAAACTCCTCGCTTTTCTAAAGTAGAGCGAGTTATCGTTAAGTAGATGGCTATCACTAGCAGCATGCATCAACACCTGAGTGCGCACACACTATCCCCTGCACGAGCCACGTTAGCATTTAAATACTGGCTTGACACACCGGTTTCTTACTGGGCCTATGCGCGTTTTAGCATTTGTTAAATTTGCACTGGGACCTGTGCGGTTCCCGTTTGGACAGATTGCTTCATTACCATATAGTAGGGTATATCTATGGCTACCGCTGATCTCTACTGCGCACACTTACCTTTACTATTATATTAAGAGACCCTTACGTCGTTGCCTTAGTTGACTATGATCTTTACTGTTCCCATAGACTTTCGCTTCCACTGAAGCGTTACTGGCTGCTTAGCTCTACCAACTGGACTCAACTATATATGACCGACTAGGACATACTGGCGGTCCCTTAGGCTTGAGGTATGTTTACCACATACTTTGACACTGGTCTACCATTAACGTACTAGTGGCTACCACTACTTCCATTTACACCACCTCTCTCCAAACTAGGCCTCTTCAGTTTCTACCTCACGTTCACAAACGGACCTACCACGCTGACCACGTTCTATGATGTCTAATACCCTGGTAAGACATTTAACGCATCAGCAATTGGTAAGCTGGCCTAATATGAGACTTCGATTTTTCGTCTCACACACTGACACCTGGGTGCTTAAATTAAACCTTGGGTCCTAACCGTTTTTTGTCTATTTCGCTTTTCCTCTTCATTTTTTTCATTCTTACCACCATTCTCGCTTTCTCCCCTCACCACGCTTTCCCCACTCGGAATTTCCTTCGCGCTTCATCACGTCTGCCCAATTCACAACCTCTCTCTTTCCTTGTCTGCTCTCGCTTTCACTCTCTCTTTCTAGTCACACACCAATTATTGTGGTCTTGTGTCCTGCGAAATTCTAAAAATACATATACATTGTATGCCATTGCAGCCCTGAAGAAGCCCATGTTTGGGCGAAACGCGTTGGCTGTCTCCAACAAACGCATACCAGGCGTATTTGAAATAAAGATACACAAAGACCTCACCAACGACTACCGATTGTTTTTCCACTTTGGACATGTTACATTGCTTTACTTGTTACTAATTGATATTGCCTCTCATCCACCTTCTGTGCATTTTCAATTTGTGATCAATGGGCGGCTGATCATTTGAGGTGGGCAATATCTTGACACCACGTGAAAGACCTAGGTAGTGCAGTCTCGCATAAACCCGGCTGCTTTCACGTTTATTGAACCGTTTGATAAAAGGCAGGCAAATAGGAGTGATAATGAAGTCAACCAATTTGTGACTCATTGTGTGTTGTTTGAGAGAATCTAGCTCTCATTCATATTTGCTGTGGAGGCAAGATAGAGATCACTGTTCAAAAATGGCTTGCCCCCATTAGAGAGAATCAGTCTTTTTTTCTATCTCCACTTGACTCTCAGCTTCAGTTTCTGTTGCACGGGCATTCGGAGGAGCACCATTTAAAGATGGCCACTCTCCATTCATGTGTGCCTTTCTTTCATCAATTAACCTAGTCGTTGGTTATTTGGAAAATTACATCACCAGGAAATTAAGGGTTATCCATGATGCCAATTTTCACTATCAAAATCATTTGCCCTTCAGAATAAAAGGAAAGGTTCTCTTCAGCAGGGGACCTTTTGGTCCTCTTTCTAATTCCCTTACTTCAGGTGTCGGCCATTTGGTACTGTCACATCACAGGCAAGAATGGAATTTCCAAAATGCCATCTGTTAGAAATGGGGGTCTCTAGTTGGCAGAGGTAGGTACCTTTGACCAAGTAGGGGCCCTTGCTTCTAGTCAGGGTAAGGGGTCTACACTCCTAAAATAACCCCTGCTCACCCCCTTGGTAGCTTGGCACGAGCAGGCAGGCTCATCTCAGAGGCAGTGTGTAAAGCATTTGTGAACACATACAGTAATACAGTGAAAACACTACAAATGGACACCACACCAGTTTAGAAAAATAATTAATCTTTATCTAGACTTAACACAAGACCAAACGACAAAAATCCACAATACAGTAAACAAAATATGACTTTCAAATGGTAGAAATAGCTTAGTTCAATGTAGATGGTAAATGCGACACTTTACTCTCAAAGTACCTTGGATGCGTAACGCAACATAAACAAAAGGGTCGCAGGGAAGGCGATGCGTCAGGTCCGTGCTTCGGGGGAGGCGGCGCACCTGTTCTTTACTGCAGCGCAGGGAAGGCGATGCTTCTGTTCCTTACCGGAGAGGAGCGAAGCGTCTGTTTCTTACTGCGTTCCGGTTATGAGGCGACAAGATGGCGCCTTGATGCGATGCGATGATCCGGTGCGTTGCGACAAAATGGCGTCTTTGTTGCGGTGTGACAACTTGCATGCGATGCGTGCATGCCCGACGGTCGTGCAGTGAAATCGATGGTATCTTGAGCCACGACAGGCCCTGCAACGCGCTTCTCCGGTGAGGCGGCGGCGGCACGCTTCTCTGGCGGTGCGACACACTTCTTCGGTGATGCAACGGCAAACAGCTGCGGCACGCTTCTTCGGCGATGCGACGGCAACAGCTGCGGCGGCGACACGCTTCTTCCTCGTTGCGTCGCGCTTCCAGCTCCCAGCGACACGCAGTCTCTAGATGGCCCAAAACAACAGCAGGCACCTCTCTGCAGGCAGAATTCCCAGCAAGGAAATTCAGGGGGAGCTGGGGGTGAAGTCTTTGTGTCACTGAGACTTCAGAACAGGAGGCAAGCTCAGCTTCAAGCCCTTGGAGATCTTCCTCAAGATGATTAAAGTACACACAAAGTTCCTTTTCTCCTTTCCTTGGCAATAAGTAACCACTGCAGGCCAACCCCAAACAGTCACTAGCGCAGGGGCAGTCTCCTCCTTCAGCTTCCTTGGTTTCTCTCCTTGGCAAAGGTTTGTCTTGATTCCCAGAAGTGATCTAAAGTTCTGGGGTCTGGGCCCCAATATTTATACTCCAAAATCCTTTGTTCTCTGAAGGCAGAGAGTCTCTGTACCCAGCCCAAACCAGTTCTGTCCTCCCTGGTGCAGCTTCCTGGCAGGAGGTGGAGACAGCATTGTTGAAAAGAGACGTGGCCCAAGTAGCTGAAAAGAAATCTCCTCCCCCTACTCTCTATTCTATGTAGGTTCAGGCATGTGAAAGGAAATCTCCTCTCCCTACTCTCTATTCAACTCAGGTCCTATTCAGGCCAGCCCTGACTCATCAGACTGCTGGAGCCAAAGCCCTCTCCAGCCCCCTGTCACTCACAAACCAGACATGGAATACACAAACCTAGCAGAGGCATACTGGATGGTTAGGCAAGAAAATACCTACTTTCTAAAAGTGGTATTTTCAAACAAAGAATGTAAAAATCACCCACACTAAAAGATGTATTTTAACATTCTGAGTTCAGGCATACTAAACTTTATTTTCCAATGTTGTTCCTTGGGTCAGTTATGCTTATAAGATGTTATAATCAAACTGCCCATTCTGGCCTATGGGAACAGATAGCCTTGCAATAGTGAAAAACGAAATTGGCTGTAATTCACTATCAGGACATGCCACACACACCAGGGCATGTCCTACCTTTCACATACAATACACCCTGCCCATAGGGTTACCTTGGGCCTACCTTAGGGGTGACTAACATGCAGAAAAGGGAAGGTTTAGGGACTGGCAAGTGGGTGCACTTGCCAAGTCGACATGGCAGTCCCAGACTGCACACAGGCTCTGCAATGGCAGGCCTGAGCCATATTTTACAAGCTGCTTCTGTGGGTGGCACAATCAGTGCTGCAAGCCCACCAGCAGCATTTGATTTACAGGCCCTGGGCACTCATGGTGCACTGTTCTAGGGTTGGACAAGTAAATCAAAAAGCCAATCATGGAGTCACTAATCCATTACAACAATTTACAATAGGGAGCACTTGCACTTTGGCACTGAACAGCAGTGGCAAAGTGCCCAAAGCATCTAGACCAGCAAAAACATAGGAGGCAACAGCAAAAAAAATGGTAGGGAGAACCACGCCAATGGTGCCAGGTCTAACATGTGTCCCCTCCAGCTGAAATGTGGGGAGAACTACTCACCCTCTTGGGAGTTCTCTTCACTAAGGTGGAAAAATCTGGACAGACCATCAGCGTTGGCGTGTTCTGTACCTGGGTAGTGTTCCACCGTGAAGTCCGTCCCCTGTAGGGAAATGGACCACCTCAACAGCTTTGGATTCTCACCCCTCATCTGCATCAGTCATCTGAGGGGCCTGTGGTCGGTCTGAACCCGGAAGTGAGTCCCAAACAAGTATGGTCTCAACTTCTTCAGTGCCCAGACCACAGCAAATGCCTCACGCTCAATTGCACTCCACCTCTGTTCCCGTGGAAGTAACCTCCTACTAATGAAGGCTACAGGTTGGTCTAGGCCCTCCTCATTCATCTGTGAAAGTACAGCCCCCACACCATGCTCTGAAGCGTCTGTCTGCACAATGAATTCCTTTGAGAAGTTGGGCGCCTGAAACACGGGCGCCGTGCACATGGCAGTCTTCAGGGCATCAATAGCTTTCTGACAGGTGTCAGCCCAGTTCACTTTCTTGGGCTGCTTCCTGGAAGTCAGTCCCGTCAAGGGTGCAACAATGCTGCCATACCCCTTGACAAACCTCCTGTAGTACCCTGTGAGTCCTAAAAAGGGTCTCACCTCTGTCTGGGTCTTGGGGGGTTCCCTGGACGCTCCCAACCTGGTGTCCCAAGTACACCACGGAACCCTGCCCGATCTGGCACTTACTCGCCTTGATCGTGAGGCCTGCCCTCCGCAGTGCCATCAACACTTCCCAGAGGTGGCGCAGATGTTCTTCCTAACTGGCGCTGAACACTGCGATGTCATCCAGGTAGGCGGCACTGAAATCTTCCAGTCCAGCCAACACCTGGTTGACCAACCTCTGAAAGGTGGCAGGGGCATTCTTCATCCCAAAGGGCATAACCCGGAATTGGTAGTGCCCATCTGGTGTGGAGAATGTGGACCTCTCTTTTGCCCCATCAGTTAAGGCGATCTGCCAGTACCCAGACGTTAAGTCAAACGTACTGAGGTACCGGGCAGCCCCTAACCGATCAATGAGCTCATCAGCTCTGGGGATGGGGTGCGCGTCAGTCCTGGTGACTGAATTGAGTCCTCGGTAGTCCATACAGAACCGGAGTTCGGGTGTGGCACCAGGCGCGGCAGCCTTTGGGACCAAGACCACTGGGCTGGCCCAAGGGCTGTTAGAGGACTCAATCACCCCTAACGCAAACATCTTGGAGACCTCCTCCTTGATGCAAGCTCTCACCCTGTCAGTCACTCTGTAAGTTTTGTGTTTTACAGGAGGACTGTCCCCAGTGTCCACCTCATGGACGCACCACTCAGTGACACCGGGAGTCAGGGAGAACAGATCAGGAAACTGTCCCAACAGTTGGCGACAGTCATCCTGCTGCTCAGGGGTCAGGGCGGAAGAGAGGTTCACACCGTCCACTGACCCATCTTGCTCTGTTGCAGACAGGAGGTCAGGAAGAGGCTCAGTCTCCTCCTCCATTCCGTCATCTGTAGCTAGGAGCATGCCCACTTCGGACCTCTCCAAGTGGGGCTTCAGGTGGTTTACATGCAGGACCCGTAAAGGGTTCCTAGGAGACCACAAGTCCACCAAGTAGGTGACATCACTCTTGCGCTCCACCACCTCAAATGGTCAGGTCCACTTATCCTGGAGCGCACAAAGCTCCACGGGGGCCATGACCCAAACTTTCTGGCCAGGCTGAAACTCGATCAGAGTGGCATTCTGATCATACCATTGTTTCATCTCCTCCTGGCTGGCTTACAGATTCGCCTGAGCGAGTTGCCTGAAACGCCTAGTTTGGTTTCTGAAGGCCAGCATGTAGCTATATACATCCTGGGGAGGTTTACTGGGAGCTTTCTCCCAGCCTTCCTTTACCAAACTCAGAGGTCCTCTTACAGGGTGACCATACAGCAGTTCAAAGGGACTGAACCCTAAGGACTTCTGTGGCACCTCTCTGTAAGCGAACAGAAGGCATGGCAAGAGGACATCCCACTTACTCCTCATAGGTTCCTCAAGACTCATAATCATGCCCTTTAGGGTCCTGTTGAATCTCTCAACCAGCCCATTACCTTGGGGGTGGTAAGGAGTGGTGAACTTGTAGGTTACACCGCACTCCTGCCACAGGGACTTCATATACCTAGATTATGAAGTTGGTACCACGGTCGGACACCACCTCTCTGGGGAACCCCACATGGGAGAAAATCCCCATCAATGCACGTCCCACCAAGGGGCCGTCACAGTCCTGAGAGGGATGGCGTCCGGGTACCGGGTGGCATGGTCCACCAAGACCAGGATGAGCCAGTTGCCCATGGCTGTCTTGGGATCCAGAGGCCCCACAATGTCAATGCCCACCCTTTCAAATGGGGTGCTGACCACAGGGAACGGTTGGAGAGGAGCCTTGTGATTCCTCCCACTCTTACCACTTGCCTGGCAAGTCTGACAGGTCCTGCAATGAGTATCTGAACTCTTGCGCATTTGGGGCCAATAAAAGTGGGTGACAAGCCGTTCAAAGGTCTTGTCTTGCCCCAAATGTCCTGCTAAAGGCAAATCATGAGCCAGACCCAGTAGGAAGGCTCTGAAGCGCTGGGGTACCACCAGCACACGGGCTGACCCAGGCTCAGCAACCTTAGGCTCGCTATACAGGAGACCATTCTCCCAGTAGATCCAATGTGATCCAGACTGATCACCTGCTGCCTGGTTTGTGGCATGTTGCCGCAAACCCACAAGCGAAGGGCACTTCTTCTGCTCCTCACAGATCTCTCGCCCTGAAGGGTCCTCCTTCCTGTTGCCAATGGGTCAGCTCAGGCAGGTCCCCCAGTTCAGCTACTTGTTCCCCTGTAGGTTCCAGGGCATCCCTCAAGGTCTGCCTCCTCCTGGACCGTGGGAACTTCAAGGGCTGGTTTCCCGCGCCCCCTGCTTCTTCTATTTAAGGCAGGCACCTGGGCCACACTTTCAGGCTCCAGGTCCTCTTGAACACCCTTACTGGCTGCCAAGGACTGAGTGGTCACACACGCCCACTCAGGCAGACCCAACATCTCCAAATGAGACCTTCTCTCCACCTTAGCCCAAGGGGAGCTTTCTGAATCATTGCCTACCAGACAGTCAACAGGCATGCTGGCCTCACAGCTACTTGAAAGGTACCTGAGACCTCCCCCCTACTCAAAGGGAACCTGGGCCACCTTACAGTGGTTCTCTGAGTTGTCAGTGGCAACTACAGGGTAAAATGCATGGGGGATCACCTGCTCTTCAGACACCAGCCGACAACTGACAGCTGTCAGACTGGCTCCGGTGTCTCTCAGAGCCTCCACCCTATGGCCATTGATGGTCACCCACTGCCTGTATTTCTTAGTGTTATCAGGCAGCTGGGTCCTAGGGACCATCTCACTGTCTCCTAAAGAGACCAGGGACATCTCTGCGGGACCCCACCCACCTTGGGCACCCAACTTCTCCCCCTTGGCTACACAAGCCATCTGCCGGGGCGGGGCACCAGTGGGTGCTGCATTCGCTTTCATGGGACACTTAGGATCCCAGAAGCAGTGGCCATTCTGACCACAAGTATAACATTTCCTGGGCCCCTTTTGAACAGGCTTATCTGTCGGGCCCCTGACTTCTTCTCAGGGGGAGGCTGGGAACCCTTCCCTTGGTTCCCTTGGGGATTACTTTGGGGCCCTTTCTGGAACTCCCTCTGTTTACCCTTGTTCCCCCCACTCTTCTGCTGGGGACCCTGCCCACCTTTGGCGAAGTCTCCCACATGACCCTTGTGGACCCGGGTACTAACCCAGCGGTCCGCCTCCTTAGCAAGCTTCCTAGGGTTAGTCAGCTTACTATCAAACAGGTGCTGGCGTAGCTCTGGAAAACAATTGCTGGACAAGTGCTCCCATGCAATCAAATCATAGAGCGCTTGAAAATCATTCACTTTGCTACCCTTCATCCAACCATCCAATGCTCTGCAAAAAAAAGACACATATTCCACCCAAGTACTTGACTCCAGTTTTTTACAATTTCTAAACCTTTGTCTAAAAAGCTCTGGGGTCAACCCATAATTGGTCATTAAGGCTTCCTTCATGTGGACATAGGAATTCTGGTCCTCAGAGGGCAAGTCTAACAAGGTGTCCCGCCCATCACTGAGAAACCGCCCCCACAACCCCGCTCCCCAATCCTTCTCAGGGACCCAGTGGGAGGTCATGGCCACTTCATGGGCCTTAAACCATTGACCAATATCTTCATGCTTGTGGAACTCCTTAATGACATCTTTGGGGATAAATACTCTTGCTTCTACAGGCACGGATGGTGTGCTGCCACCAGAGGGACTAATTTCTAAGCTCTTGGCTTTCAACTCTATTTCCCTCAACATTCTCTCATGCTCTAAATGCATTCTCTTTTCTTCCAAGGCTAACTTCTTGCTTTCTAATTCCATCTGATCACCCAGTTTAAGCTTGGCTAGCTCCATCTTATGCATTCTATCCCTCTCCCTGTCCTCCAGCTCTCCTGGGGACAGGCCCTTTGAGGAAACACTGCTGCCTGCCCTGGAAGGAGCTTTCTCCCCGGTCAGGCCCAATGCCCCATCTAGCTGCCCATCTGCATTCTCTGCCTCCTCCCTAGGCTCTTCAGGATGCTCAGGAGTATTTCTAGCTTCCAACCAGGCCTTCAGCGCTTTTTGGAACTCCTCCTTCTTGGTGATGCCTTTCACAGAGATTTTAAATCTTTTACAGAGGGTTTTAAGCTGTGGCACAGTGTAGGTATCAACCCTCTCTTCTTCAAATTGTAGATCCATAGATGCGTTGGATGCTGCTTTGCTCATGGTAACACGGATTGGCAGTTTTTAGCAAAAATAGAAGTCCCAAGGAAAGAATTCTACCAAAATGTATGTGGTCGCATTATGGTCTGCACTCACTAGTAGTGTACACCAATCACTGTATATGAGTCACAAATGCAAGTCCAAATCCTCACCGCAGACCACCAAATGGGGGTCTCTATTTGGCAGAGGTGGGTACCTTTGACCAAGTAGAGGCCCTTGCTTCTAGTCAGGGTAAGGGGGCTACACTCCTAAAATAACCCCTGCTCACCCCCTTGGTAGCTTGGCACGAGCAGACAGGCTTATCTCAGAGGCAGTGTGTAAAGCATTTGTGAACACATACAGTAATACAGTGAAAACACTACAAATGGACACCACACCAGTTTAGAAAAATAAGTAATCTTTATCTAGACATAACACAAGACCAAACGACAACAATCCACAATACAGTAAACAAAATATGACTTTCAAATGGTAGAAATAGCTTAGTTCAATGTAGATGGTAAATGCGACACTTTACTCTCAAAGTACCTTGGATGCGTAACGCAACATAAACAAAAGGGTCGCAGGGAAGGCGATGCGTCAGGTCCTTGCTTCGGGGGAGGCAGCGCACCTGTTCCCTACTGCAGCGCAGGGGAGGCGATGCGTCTGTTCCTTACTGGAGAGGAGCGAAGCGTCTGTTTCTTGCTGCGTTCCGGTTACGATGCGACAAGCTGGCGCCTTGATGCGATGCGGCGATCCGGTGCGATGCGACAAAATGGCGTCTTTGTTGCGATGCGACAACTTGGATGCGATGCGTGCACGCCAGACGGCCGTGCGGCAAAATCGGTGGATTCTTGAGGCGCGACAGGCCCTGCGACGTGCTTCTCCGGTGATGCGACGGCAACCTCTGCAGCGGCGGCACGCTTCTCCGGTGATGCGACGCACTTCTTCTGTGATGCGACGGCAAACAGCTGCAGCAGCGGCACGCTTCTTCGGCGATGCGATGGCAACAGCTGCGGTGGCGATACGCTTCTTCCTCATTGCGTCGCGCTTCCAGCTCCCAGCGACACGCAGTCTCTGGAGGGCCAAAAACAACAGCAGGCACCTCTCTGCAGGTAGAATTCCCAGCAAGGAAATTCAGAGGGAGCTGGGGGTGAAGTCTTTGTGTCCCTGAGACTTCAGAACAGGAGGCAAGCTCAGCTTCAAGCCCTTAGAGATCTTCCTCAAGTTGATTAAAGTACACACAAAGTTCCTTTTCTCCTTTCCTTTGCAAAAAGTAACCACTGCAGGCCAACCCCAAACAGTCACTAGCGTAGGGGCAGTCTCCTCCTCCAGCTTGCTTGGTTTCTCTCCTTGGCAAAGGTTCGTCTTGATTCCCAGAAGTGATCTAAAGTTCTGGGGTCTGGGCCCCAATATTTATACTCCAAAATCCTTTGTTCTCTGAAGGCAGAGAGTGTCTGTACCCAGCCCAAACCAGTTCTGTCCTCCCTGGTGCAGCTTCCTGGCAGGAGGTGGAGACAGCATTGTTGAAAGGAGACCTGGCCCAGGTAGCTGAAAAGAAATCTCCTCCCCCTACTCTCTATTCTATGTAGGCTCAGGCATGTGAAAGGAAATCTCCTCCCCTACTCTCTATTCAACCCAGGTCTTATTCAGCCCAGCCCTGACTCATCAGACTGCTGGAGCCAAAGCCCTCTCCAGCCCCCTGTCACTCACAAACCAGACATGGAATACACAAACCTAGCAGAGGCATACTGGATGGTTAGGCAAGAAAATACCTACTTTCTAAAAGTGGTATTTTCAAACACAGAATGTAAAAATCACCCACACTAAAAGATGTATTTTAACATTCTGAGTTCAGGCATACAAAACTTTAGTTTCCTATATTGTTCCTTGGGTCAGTTATGCTTATAAGATGTTATAATCAAACTGCCCATTCTGGCCTATGGGAACAGATAGCCTTGCAATAGTGAAAAACGAAATTGGCTGTATTTCACTATCAGGACATGTCACACACACCAGTGCATGTCCTACCTTTCACATACAATGCACCCTGCCCATGGGGTTACCTTGGGCCTACCTTAGGGGTGACTAACATGCAGAAAAGGGAAGGGTTAGGGACTGGCAAGTGTCCGCACTTGCCAAGTCGACATTGCAGTCCCAGACTGCACACAGGCTCTGCAATGGCAGGCCTGAGCCATATTTTACAAGCTGCTTCTGTGGATGGCACAATCAGTGCTGCAAGCCCACCAGCAGCATTTGATATACAGGCCCTGGGCACTCATGGTGCACTGTACTAGGGTCTGACAAGTAAATCAAATAAGCCAATCATGGAGTCACTAATCCATTACAACAATTTACAATAGGGAGCACTTGCACTTTGGCACTGAACAGCAGTGGCAAAGTGCCCAAAGCATCTAGACCAGCAAAAACACAGCAAAAACATAGAAGGCAACAGCAAAAAAAATGGAAGGGAGACCCATGCCAATGGTGCCAGGTCTCACACGTGTCCCCTCCAGCTGAAATGTGGGGAGAACTACCCACCCTCTTGGGAGTTCTCTTCACTAAGGTGGAAAAATCTGGACAAACCATCAGCGTTGGCGTGTTCTGTACCAGGGCGGTGTTCCACCGTGAAGTCTGTCCCCTGTAGGGAAATGGACCACCTCAACAGCTTTGGATTCTCACCCCTCATCTGCATCAGCCATCTGAGGGGCCTGTGGTCGGTCTGAACCCGGAAGTGAGTCCCAAACAAGTATGGTCTCAACTTCTTCAGTGCCCAGACCACAGCAAATGCCTCACGCTCAATTGAACTCCACCTCTGTTCCCGTGGAAGTAACCTCCTACTAATGAAGGCTACAGGTTGGTCTAGGCCCTCCTCATTCATCTGTGAAAGTACAGCCCCACACCATGCTCTGAAGCGTCTGTCTGCACAATGAATTCCTTTGAGAAGTTGGGCGCCTGAAGCACGGGCGCCGTGCACATGGCAGTCTTCAGGGCACCAGAAGCTTTCTGACAGGTGTCAGACAAGTTCACTTTCTTGGGCTGCTTCCTGGAAGTCAGCTCTGTCAAGGGTGCAACAATGCTGCCATACCCCTTGACAAACCTCCTGTAGTACCCTGTGAGTCCTAAAAAGACTCTCAACTCTGTCTGGGTCTTGGGGGGTTCCCAAGCCAGGATGGTATAAATCTTGGGCTGTAGGGGCGCAACCTGGCTGCTCCCAACCTGGTGTCCCAAGTACACCACGGAACCCTGCCCGATCTGGCACTTACTTGCCTTGATCGTGAGGCCTGCCCTCCGCAGTGCCATCAACACTTCCCAGCGGTGGCGCAGATATTCTTCCCAACTGGCGCTGAACACTGCAATGTCATCCAGGTAGGCGGCACTGAAATCTTCCAGTCCAGCCAACACCTGGTTTTCCAACCTCTGAAAGGTGGCAGGGGCATTCTTCATCCCAAAGGACATAACCCGGAATTGGTAGTGCCCATCTGGTGTGGAGAATGCGGACCTCTCTTTTGCCTCATCAGTTAAGGCGATCTGCCAGTACCCAGACGTTAAGTCAAACGTACTGAGGTCCCCTGCAGCCCCTAACCAATCAATGAGCTCACCAGCTCTGGGGATGGGGTGAGCGTCAGTCCTGGTGACTGAATTGAGTCCTCGGAAGTCATTACAGAACCGGAGTTCGGGTGTGGCACCATGCGCGGCAGCCTTTGGGACCAAGACCACTGGGCTGGCCCAAGGGCTGTTAGAGGATTCAATCACCCCTAACACAAACATCTTGGAGACCTCCTCCTTGATGCAAGCTCTCACCCTGTCAGTCACTATGTAACTTTTGTGTTTTACAGGAGGACTGTCCCCAGTGTCCACATCACGGACGCACCACTCAGTGACACCGGGAGTCAGGGAGAACAGATCAGGAAACTGTCCCAACAGTTGGCGACAGTCATCCTGCTGCTCAGGGGTCAGGGCGGAAGAGAGGTTCACACCGTCCACTGACCCATCTTGCTCTGTTGCAGACAGGAGGTCAGGAAGAGGCTCAGTCTCCTCCTCCATTCCATCATCTGTCGCTAGGAGCATTCCCACTTCGGACCTCTCCAAGTGGGGCTTCAGGCGGTTTACATGCAGGACCCGCAAACGGTTCCTAGGAGAGCGCAAGTCCACCAAGTAGGTGACATCACTCTTGCGCTCCACCACCTCAAATGGTCCGGTCCACTTATCCTGGAGCACACAAGGCTCCACGGGGGCCATGACCCACACTTTCTGTCCAGGCTGAAACTCGATCAGAGTGGCATTCTGATCATACCATCGTTTCATCTCCTCCTGGCTGGCTTCCATATTCGCCTGAGCGAGTTGCCTGAAACGCCTAGTTTGGTTTCTGAAGGCCAGCATGTAGCTATATACATCCTGGGGAGGTTTACTGGGAGATTTCTCCCAGCCTTCCTTTAGCAAATCAGAGGTCCTCTTACAGGGTGACCATACAGCAGTTCAAAGGGACTGAACCCTAAGAACTTCTGTGGCACCTCTCTGTAAGCAAACAGAAGGCATGGCAAGAGGACGTCCCACTTACGCCTCATAGGTTCCTCAAGACCCATAATCATGCCCTTTAGGGTCCGGTTGAATCTCTCAACCAGCCCATTACCTTGGGGGTGGTAAGGAGTGGTGAACTTGTAGGTTACACCGCAATCCTGCCACAGGGACTTCATATACCTAGATATGAAGTTGGTACCACGGTCTGACACCACCTCTCTGGGGAACCCCACATGGGAGAAAATCCCCATCAATGCACATCCCACCACGGGGGCCGTCACAGTCCTGAGAGGGATGGCTTCCGGGTACCGGGTGGCATGGTCCACCAAGACCAGGCTGAACCTGTTGCCCATGGCTGTCTTGGGATCCAGAGGCCCCACAATGTCAATGCCCACCCATTCAAAAGGGGGTGCTGACCACAGGGGACGGTTGGAGAGGAGCGTTGTGCTTCCTCCCACTCTTACCACTTGCCTGGCAAGTCTGACAGGCCCTGCAATGAGTATCTGAACTCTTGCGCATTTGGGGCCAATAAAAGTGGGTGACAAGCCGTTCAAAGGTCTTGTCTTGCCCCAAATGTCCTGCTAAAGCACATCATGAGCCAGACCCAGTAGGAAGGCTCTGAAGCGCTGGGGTACCACCAGCACACGGGTGGACCCAGGCTCAGTAACCTTAGGCTCGCTATACAGGAGACCATTCTCCCAGTAGATCCAATGTGATCCAGACTGATCACCTGCTGCCTGGTTTGTGGCCTGTTGCCGCAAACCCACAAGAGAAGGGCACTTCTTCTGCTCCTCGCAGAACTCTTCCCTGGAGGGTCCTCCTTCCTGCTGCCAATGGGTCAGCTCAGGCAGGTCCCCCAGCTCAGCTACTTGTTCCCCTGTAGGTTCCAGGGCATCCCTCTCAAGGTCTGCCTCCTCCTGGACCATGGGAACTTCGGGGGATGGTTTCCCGCGCCCCTGCTTCTTCTCTTTAAGGCTGGCACCTGGGCCACTCTTTCAGGCTCCAGGTCCTCTTGAACACCCTTACTTCGCTGCCATGGACCGAGTGGTCACACACGCCCACTCAGGCAGACCCAACATCTCCAAATGAGACCTTCTCTCCACTTTAGCCCAAGGGGAGCTTTCCAAATCATTGCCTAGCAGAGAGTCCACAAGCATGGCTGGCCTCACAGCTACTTGAAAGGTACCTGAGACCCCCCCCCACTCAAAGGGAACCTTGGCCACCTTACAGTGGCTCTCTGAGTTGTCAGCGGCAACTACAGGGTAAAATGCATGGGGGATCACCTGCTCTTCAGACACCAGCCGACAACTGACAGCTGTCACACTGGCTCCAGTGTCTCTCATAGCCTCCACCCTATGGCCATTGATGGTCACCCACTGCCTGTATTTCTTAGTGTTATCAGGCAGCTGGGTCCTAGGGACCATCTCACTGTCTCCTAAAGAGACCAGGGACATCTCTGCGGTACCCCACCCACCTTGGGCACCCAACTTCTCCCCCAGGGCTACACTAGCCATCTACCGCGGCGGGGCACCAGTGGGTGCTGCATTCGCTTTCATGGGACACTTAGGATCCCAGAAGCAGTGGCCCACCTGACCACAAGTATAACATTTCCTGGGCCCCTTTTGAACAGGCTTATCTGTCGGGCCCCTGACTTCTTCTCAGGGGGAGGCTGGGAACCCTTCCCTTGGGGATTACTTTGGGGCCCTTTCTGGAACTCCTTCTGTTTACCCTTGTCCCCCACTCTTCTGCTGGGGACCCTGCCCACCTTTGGCGAAGTCTCCCACATGACCCTTGTGGACCCGGGTACTAACCCAGCGGTCCACCTCCTCAGCAAGCTTCCTACTGTTAGTCAGCTTACTATCAAACAGGTGCTGGTGAAGCTCTGGAAAACAATTGCTGGACAAGTGCTCCCATGCAATCAAATCATAGAGCGCTTGAAAATCATTCACTTTGCTACCCTTCACCCAACCATCCAATGCTCTGCAAAAAAAACACAAATATTCCACCCAAGTACTTGACTCCCATTTCTTACAATTTCTAAACCTTTGTCTATAAAGCTCTGGGGTCAACCCATACCTGGTCATTAAGGCTTCCTTCATGTGGACATAGTAATTCTGGTCCTCAGAGGGCAAGTCTAACACAGTGTCCTGCCCATCACTGAGAAACCGCCCCCACAACCCCGCTCCCCAACCCTTCTCAGGGACCCGGTGGGAGGTCATGGCCACTTCATAGGCCTTAAACCATTGCCCAATATCTTCATGCTTGTGGAACTCCTTAATGACATCTTTGGGGATAAATACTCTTGCTTCTACAGGCACGGATGGTGTGCTGCCACCAGAGGGAGTAATTTCTAAGCTCTTGGCTTTCAACTCTAATTCCCTCAACATTCTCTCATGCTCTAAATGCATTCACTTTTCTTCAAAGGCTAACTTCTTGCTTTCTAATTCAATCTGACCACCCAGTTTAAACTTGGCTAGCTCCATCTTATGCATTCTATCCCTCTCCCTGTCCTCCAGCTCTCCTTGGGACAGGCCCTTTGAAGAAACACTGCTGCCTGCCCTGGAAGGAGCTTTCTCCCCGGTCAGGCCCAATGGCCCATCTAGCTGCCCATCTGCATTCTCTGCCTCCTCCCTAGGCTCTTCAGGATGCTCAGGAGTATTTCTAGCTTCCAACCAGGTCTTCAGCGCCTTTTGGAACTCCTCCTTCTTGGTGATGCCTTTCACAGAGATTTTAAATCTTTTACAGAGGATTTTAAGCTGTGGCACAGTGTAGGTATCAACCCTCTCTTCTTCAAATTGTAGATCCATAGATGCGTTGGATGCTGCTTTGGTCATGGTAACACGGATTAGCAGTTTTTAGCAAAAGTAGAAGTCCCAAGGAACAAATTCTACCAAAATGTATGTGGTCGCGTTATGGTCTGCACTCACTAGTAGTGTACACTAATCACTGTATATGAGTCACAAATGCAAGTCAAAATCCTCACCGCTGACAACCAGTGTAAGAAATGGGGGTCTCTGGTTGGCAGAGGTAGGTTCCTTTGACCAAGTAGAGGCCCTTGCTTCTAGTCAGGGTAAGGGGGCTACACTCCTAAAATAACCCCTGCTCACCCCCTTGGTAGCTTGGCACGAGCAGACAGGCTTATCTCAGAGGCAGTGTGTAAAGCATTTGTGAACACATACAGTAATACAGTGAAAACACTACAAATGGACACCACACCAGTTTAGAAAAATAAGTAATCTTTATCTAGACTTAACACAAGACCAAACGACAAAAATCCACAATACAGTAAACAAAATATGACTTTCAAATGGTAGAAATAGCTTAGTTCAATGTAAATGGTAAATGCAACTCTTTACTCTCAAAGTACCTTGGATGCGTAATGCAACATAAACAAAAGGGTCGCAGGGAAGGCAATGCGTCAGGTCCTTGCTTCGGGGGGGGCGCACCTGTTCCTTACTGCAGCGCAGGGGAGGCGATGCGCCTGTTCCTTACCAGAGAGGAGCGAAGCGTCTGTTTCTTACTGCGTTCCGGTTACGATGCGACAAGATGGCGCCTCAATGCGATGCGACAAAATGGCGTCTTTGTTGCGATGCGACAACTTGGATGCGATGCGTGTACGCCCGACGGCCGTGCAGCGAAATCAGTGGTTTCTTGAGCCACGACAGGCCCTGTGATGTGCTTCTCCGGTGATGCGATGGCAACCTCTGCGGCGGCGGCACGCTTCTCCGGCGATGCGACACGCTTCTTCGGTGATGCGACGGCAAACAGCTGCGGCGGCGGCACGCTTCTTCGGCAATGCGACAGCAACAGCCGAGGCGGCAACACGCTTTTTCCTCGTTGCGTCGCGCTTCCAGCTCCCAGCGACACACAGTCTCTAGAGGGCCCAAAACAACAGCAGGCACCTCTCTGCAGGTAGAATTCCCAGCAAGGAAATTCAGGGGGAGCTGGGGGTGAAGTCTTTGTGTCCCTGAGACTTCAGAACAGGAGGCAAGCTCAGCTTCAAGCCCTTGGAGATCTTCCTCAAGATGATTAAAGTACACACAAAGTTCCTTTTCTCCTTTCCTTGGCAATAAGTAACCACTGCAGGCCAACCCCAAACAGTCACTAGCGCAGGGGCAGTCTCCTCCTTCAGCTTCCTTGGTTTCTCTCCTTGGCAAAGGTTCGTCTTGATTCCCAGAAGTGATCTAAAGTTCTGGGGTCTGGGCCCCAATATTTATACTCCAAAATTCTTTGTTCTCTGAAGGCAGAGAGTCTCTGTACCCAGCCCAAACCAGTTCTGTCCTCCCTGGTTCAGCTTCCTGGCAGGAGGTGGAGACAACATTGTTGAAAGCAGACCTGGCCCAGGTATCTGAAAAAAAATCTCCTCCCCCTACTCTCTATTCTATGTAGGCTCAGGCATGTGAAAGGAAATCTCCTCCCCCTACTCTCTATTCAACCCAGGTCCTATTCAGCCCAGCCCTGACTCATCAGACTGCTGGAGCCAAAGCCCTCTCCAGCCCCCTGTCACTCACAAACCAGACATGGAATACACAAACCTATCAGAGGCATACTGGATGGTTAGGCAAGAAAATACCTACATTCTAAAAGTGGTATTTTCAAACACAGAATGTAAAAATCACCCACACTAAAAGATGTATTTTAACATTCTGAGTTCAGGCATACTAAACTTTAGTTTCATATCTTGTTCCTTGGGTCAGTTATGCTTATAAGATGTTATAATCAAACTGCCCATTCTGGCCTATGGGAACAGATAGCCTTGCAATAGTGAAACACGAAATTGGCTGTAATTCACTATCAGGACATGCCACACACACCAGGGCATGTCCTACCTATCACATACAATGCCTTGGGCCTACCTTAGGGGTGACTAACATGCAGAAAAGGGAAGGTTTAGGGACTGGCAAGTGGGTGCACTTGCCAAGTTGACATGGCAGTCCCAGACTGCACACAGGCTCTGCAATGGCAGGCCTGAGCCATATTTTACAAGCTGCTTCTGTGGGTGGCACAATCAGTGCTGCAAGCCCACCAGCAGCATTTGATTTACAGGCCCTGGGCACTCATGGTGCACTGTACTAGGGTCTGACAAGTAAATCAAATAAGCCAATCATGGAGTCACTAATCCATTACAACAATTTACAATAGGGAGCACTTGCACTTTGGCACTGAACAGCAGTGGCAAAGTGCCCAAAGCTATCTAGACCAGCAAAAACACAGCAAAAACATAGGAGGCAACAGCAAAAAAATGGAAGGGAGGCCCACGCCAATGGTGCCAGGTCTAACACCATCCAAATGTGGCACACTCACTAGGGTCCCACAAAAACCAGGCACCCCTGCTCACTTGCAGTGCCCTCACCAGTTCTGCAGAATGGCAGAATCTCTGGCTGAACCGCCGCTCACCAGAAGATCTTACTTCAACTCAGAGATCCTCTGTGAGCAGCACTGTGATCCTCATGCGAGCACCGGCGGTCCGGGACAGAGTTGAGCAGGGTAAAGGCACCCAGGGTGGCACAGGCTCTTCAAACGAGCTGCAGTGGTAGGGGACAGAGGTGGGCGGAGTAAAATGCACCCAGGGCAGTGCGGGCTCTTCAGTCGAGCTGTGTCAGTCCCTTGAACACTCGTTTGCGTGTGCAGCGTGTTCTCACCAACGCAAGGTCCCCTCCCTCACTGAGTGATCTCTTGTGCGGATGTCCATCCTCCGTTGTGTTCGTTGGTCGGGCGTCGCTGTTGTGCGATTCCCAACTCCGGTTTTCAAGCAATCTTTCTTTTGAGTTTCTGTTGCTTCCAAATCTCCGTTTCTGTATGGGGCATACCTGGGATTTACACCAGTTGTGATCCTTGGCCCTGGCGCTCTCCAAGGAGCTCCAGCCCATCGGCCATCTTAATCTCACTTCTATGACATAACCTTTCCCTACAGTTCTGCACTGCTTTTATTTTCTAAAATAATGATCGGGATTATTCACAAACTGCACTTTATGGCATGCTTAGTAATACGCAAAAACAACAGTTGATGGACTGAATGCAGAACAATGTCATACATTCACCCCAGTACAGAGATCTGGGCCTAAATCCATCGTTTTTGCTCACCATGCCATTCCAGTTTGAACCCAGCCATATGCAAATCAGTCTTGACCCTGTGCCTCATGGGAACAGTCCAGCCCGAACTGCCAAGCCAGGTCCTCCCTGGACTGGAAAAAGCATCCTAGGACCGGTTTCGGGGTTTCACCCCTCTTCAGCCAGGATAGCTTGATTCCAGTGGCATGGAGAGCACGGGACCCACGTCTGGGCATACCCGTCCCACTCGGGGTGACAAATGCACAAAACAACAGTTGATGGACTGAATGCAGAACAATGTCATACATTCACCCCAGTACAGAGATCTGGGCCTACATCCATCGTTTTTTTGCTCACCATGCCATTCCAGTTTGAACCCAGCCATATGCAAATCAGTCTTGACCCTGTGCCTCATGGGAACAGTCCAGCCCGAACTGCCAAGCCAGGTCCTCCCTGGACTGGAAAAAAGCATCCTAGGACCGGTTTCGGGGTTTCACCCCTCTTCAGCCAGGATAGCTTGATTCCAGTGGCATGGAGAGCACGGGACCCACGTCTGGGCATACCCGTCCCATTCGGGGTGACAAATGCAAAAACAACAGTTGATGGACTGAATGCAGAACAATGTCATACATTCACCCCAGTACAGAGATCTGGGCCCAGACGTGGGTCCCGAGCTCACTACGCCACTGGAGTCAAGCTATCCTGGCTGATGAAGGCTGATAGCCTGAAACCGGTCCTAGGATGCTTGATTCCGGTCCAGGGAAGACATGGCTTGGCAGTTCGGTCTGGACTGTTCCCATGAGGCACAGGGTCAAGACTGATTTGCATATGGCTATGTCTGAACTGGGGTGGCGTGGTGAAGCAAAATAACGATGGATTAAACCCAGATCTGTGACTGGGGGTGAATGTTTGCCAATGTGCAGCATTCCGTCCATCATCTTGTGTGTTTTGCATTTCACCCTAAGTGGGAAGGGTATGCCCAGACGTGGGTCCCGTGCTCACTACGCCACTAGAGTCAAGCTATCCTGGCTGATGAAGGCTGATAGCCTGAAACCAGTCCTAGGATGCTTGATTCCGGTCCAGGGAAGACATGGCTTGGCAGTTCGGTCTGGACTGTTCCCATGAGGCACAGGGTCAAGACTGATTTGCATATGGCTATGTCTGAACTGGGGTGGCGTGGTGAAGCAAAATAACGATGGATTAAACCCAGATCTGTGACTGGGGGTGAATGTTTGCCAATGTGCAGCATTCCGTCCATCATCTTGTGTGTTTTGCATTTCACCCTAAGTGGGAAGGGTATGCCCAGACGTGGGTCCCGTGCTCACTACGCCACTGGAGTCAAGCTATCCTGGCTGATGAAGGCTGATAGCCTGAAACCGGTCCTAGGATGCTTGATTCCGGTCCAGGGAAGACATGGCTTGGCAGTTCGGTCTGGACTGTTCCCATGAGGCACAGGGTCAAGACTGATTTGCATATGGCTATGTCTGAACTGGGGTGGCGTGGTGAAGCAAAATAACGATGGATTAAACCCAGATCTGTGACTGGGGGTGAATGTTTGCCAATGTGCAGCATTCCGTCCATCATCTTGTGTGTTTTGCATTTCACCCTAAGTGGGAAGGGTATGCCCAGACGTGGGTCCCGTGCTCACTACGCCACTGGAGTCAAGCTATCCTGGCTGATGAAGGCTGATAGCCTGAAACCGGTCCTAGGATGCTTGATTCCGGTCCAGGGAAGACATGGCTTGGCAGTTCGGTCTGGACTGTTCCCATGAGGCACAGGGTCAAGACTGATTTGCATATGGCTATGTCTGAACTGGGGTGGCGTGGTGAAGCAAAATAACGATGGATTAAACCCAGATCTGTGACTGGGGGTGAATGTTTGCCAATGTGCAGCATTCCATCAATCATCTTGTGTGTTTTGCATTTCACCCTAAGTGGGAAGGGTATGCCCAGACGTGGGTCCCGTGCTCACTACGCCACTGGAGTCAAGCTATCCTGGCTGATGAAGGCTGATAGCCTGAAACCGGTCCTAGGATGCTTGATTCCGGTCCAGGGAAGACATGGCTTGGCAGTTCGGTCTGGACTGTTCCCATGAGGCACAGGTTCAAGACTGATTTGCATATGGCTATGTCTGAACTGGGAGTGGCGTGGTGAAGCAAAATAACGATGGATTAAACCCAGATCTGTGACTGGGGGTGAATGTTTGCCAATGTGCAGCATTCCGTCCATCATCTTGTGTGTTTTGCATTTCACCCTAAGTGGGAAGGGTATGCCCAGACGTGGGTCCCGTGCTCACTACGCCACTGGAGTCAAGCTATCCTGGCTGATGAAGGCTGATAGCCTGAAACCGGTCCTAGGATGCTTGATTCCGGTCCAGGGAAGACATGGCTTGGCAGTTCGGTCTGGACTGTTCCCATGAGGCACAGGGTCAAGACTGATTTGCATATGGCTATGTCTGAACTGGGGTGGCGTGGTGAAGCAAAATAACGATGGATTAAACCCAGATCTGTGACTGGGGGTGAATGTTTGCCAATGTGCAGCATTCCGTCCATCATCTTGTGTGTTTTGCATTTCACCCTAAGTGGGAAGGGTATGCCCAGACGTGGGTCCCGTGCTCACTACGCCACTGGAGTCAAGCTATCCTGGCTGATGAAGGCTGATAGCCTGAAACCGGTCCTAGGATGCTTGATTCCGGTCCAGGGAAGACATGGCTTGGCAGTTCGGTCTGGACTGTTCCCATGAGGCACAGGGTCAAGACTGATTTGCATATGGCTATGTCTGAACTGGGGTGGCGTGGTGAAGCAAAATAACGATGGATTAAACCCAGATCTGTGACTGGGGGTGAATGTTTGCCAATGTGCAGCATTCCGTCCATCATCTTGTGTGTTTTGCATTTCACCCTAAGTGGGAAGGGTATGCCCAGACGTGGGTCCCGTGCTCAGTACGCCATTGGAGTCAAGCTATCCTGGCTGATGAAGGCTGATAGCCTGAAACCGGTCCTAGGATGCTTGATTCCGGTCCAGGGAAGACATGGCTTGGCAGTTCGGTCTGGACTGTTCCCATGAGGCACAGGGTCAAGACTGATTTGCATATGGCTATGTCTGAACTGGGGTGGCGTGGTGAAGCAAAATAACGATGGATTAAACCCAGATCTGTGACTGGGGGTGAATGTTTGCCAATGTGCAGCATTCCGTCCATCATCTTGTGTGTTTTGCATGTTTAGCAGTACTACAATAGTGCTATTCATGTACTACAAAATGTACAAAATATTAACCACAAACCTAGGTGAGGAGACCCTCACCTCCCCTATCTTTTCTATGCCGATATCTCTGCCACATGTGTGGAGATCTCTGCATACATAGATATACGTTTTAGTAGTAACTGTTAGAAGAACCTTAGGAGGTGGCTAGAAATTGGTTAATACTTACTACAAATTGGGGCAGATTAAGGAGGGGTAAGGAGAAGTTTAGGGAAGAGGCACACGCAAATACATACACCACCCACAAAACAGTAAGTCTGTTGCTATTCTCTGGCCCTCTTCACAAACTGCAGTTGTAGTACATGATTTACTACTACAACAGTACAATTATGTACTACAAAATGCTACTCACAACCTTAGTGTAGAGACTTCCATCTCTGCCTCGATTATCTTTTCTATATGGAAGTTTGGAGATCTCCAAACACATAGCTGTATGTCTTAGTAATAAAGATCTGACAAGCCTGGGGAGTGGCTGGAAAAATGGATATATTTACTCCTAAATGGGTGGTGGTTAGGGAATAGTAAGGAGGGGTTTTACAAAGGCTAAGCATGGGTTTAAGGAGGAACATGCACTTACCTAGAAAAGAATAAGCTAATTCCTATTCACAAACTGTACTTCTTAAATTACTACAGACAAAAAGAACCCAAGACAGGAGTAAACGTATTCCAGCCCAGCCTTGGAGTAAGTCCAGCTCCCTAAATGGATACTCACAGACACTGCAACACACTGCAGTAGAAAGCAATGGAGGCAGGGACTAAAATTGACTCTCTTTAGAAAATAATGTTAAATAAAATAAATTCTTTTGATTTTTAAATTATCTCTCTCTCTCTCTCTCTCTCTGCTGTCTTCACTGAAAAAACAAAGGTTAAAGTGACGTTATAGTTGATTGAAAATGTCAGTGACAAAGTAACATTTTGAACTAAAAAACAGTGAAATTCACCAGTTATAGGTATCTCTGGTAAATCATAAATCATGCCCTAAGGTAACTATATCTCGCTTCCTTGCTTCATACAGCTAATTACCCCACATATTACATCACTCATGGCATATTCTATAACATCCTTGAATACATCACTGCAACATTTGAAATAACATCATTGATGAGAAGACTGTGCATGTGCACTCAACTCCATGCCTGTACACTCCTTTGTACAGCACTCTGTTCCAACTCTATTCCACTTCATAGCACTTCTGTATACTTTATGACACAGTACTCTACTCTACTATACAAGATGCCACTCCAATTTATCAGTTTGCTCAACTCAACACTACACAACTTCACTGTACTGCACTTCACACCACTCTATTCTACGACACATCGGCACACTCTATTACACTTTACTCTACACTGTTATGCCACTTCACTCAACTCCACTCCACCCTACTCCACTGTATGTGGGTTTACCTCACTCTACGCCACTGTACAACAATCCATTCTATGCAGCTCCTCTGTAAGACACAGTACTGGACTCTATGCACCTCCACTCTACAACACTGTACTAAACTGTTTGGCACTCTCCAACTCTTTACTCCACTCTGTGACTTCTACGATACTCTAGTTGACTGTAAGACAATGTAAGCAACTCTTTCTATCCCACTGCACCACACTTTATTCCACTCTACTCTATGACACAGTACTCCACTCTACTCCACTACTCTACGCCACTCTATGCCGTTCTACCCTATACCGCTGTCTACCAATCCACTCAAGCACAGTCTACAACACTGTGCCGTACTGTACGCCACTCCACTATAGCAAATTGTAATATACCGTATGCAACTGCTTCTCTGCTGCTCTGTTGCCCTGCTACCCTGCTGCCTGAGTGAGAAGGACTGGACCTGCATCTTGAACTCAGGACCACTAGAGTGACTCCAAGGGCTACTTGGCTGGCCTCTGAGCAGAGCTTAAGGGACCGAAAAGGCTTTAACCACATTGATCCCAGCACCTGGACTCTGCCTGCTGTGAGTCGTGTCCCTCAAGTGGTGCCACTCAAGTCCTGGATCCTTGAAAGTGGGACCGAAGGTGCTCTGCCAGCCTAGCAGAATGGATGCAGCATGAGGCATCGCCCCGCAGCTCCTCCGAACCACCACTGCACAGCGTATCTCGACCCAGGCCCTCGCAGCGCAACCCTGCAGCTCCTAGGAACTGCAGCTGCACAACACATCTCAATGCAGGACTTCACCTGGCAGTCCGCAGCTCCTCTGAACCACTTCTGCGTGACTCGACGTAGGACCTTGCATTGCTGCACCGTGGCCCATCGGAACCACTGCTGCATGACATATTCTCGATGTGGAATCACATAACGCTCCGCAACAAGGGCCTAACTTGGTCCCTGTACGCGGCCCGTGCTCTATCGCTGTCAGCCTAAACCTGTGACTTTGTCCCTGTCCAGCATGACCAAATAACCACAGTTGGCGCTTTGTGCTTCAAAGCACTGTTTTCACATAATACCTTTAAAATTCCATACCACTGGTACTACTGATTGGATTTTTGCCATTTTGGTCTCAGGCAATTAATAAAATGTTACTCTATTTTTCTAAACTGGTGTGGGATTTTTTTTCTGTTGTGTTTTCACATTATTACTGTTTGAAGTGCTGCATGAATTCTTTTTGGGGTTCGCTTGTGTTTCACCCTGGCAAGAATAGTGGTTGCTGATTGAGTGGGGTTTCACGCCACCCTCGATCAACCAGTAACACAGTTTCCTACATGTTCCAAATTTAACAATGATACTGCGGGTATTCTCTCCTAACAAGGACACTGGGGGGCCTATTTATGTAAACGTAATGCAGCAAGTACCTTGCTGCGCTGCATTGGAAGGAAAGGGCAGGAATGTGCTGTATTTATTATGATACAGTGCATTCCTTTCCTTTCCTTTCCCCTGCGTTGGTGCACAATGGGCAGCCAAGTGCCAAAGCAGGCACCCTTGCACCATGGTACAAAGGTGCCTGTGTTGCATGCAGGATTGTTTTTGTGCAGGAAGAGGCACCTTCTTGCACAAAAACAATCCCCGGATGCATAGCAATGTTTGCAGCAGAATCCAGCACACATAGAAAGAGGAAGTAACAAGGAGAAATGAAGATATTTCTCCTTGTTACACCTCACCTGGGAAGGCGTAGGATTTTGGCACATTCCCAGGTCTACCATCAATGGTAAATCTGGGAATGCGTCAAAATCCATGGGAGTTGCTTGAGAATACCCATGCAATGCCCATGGAGTGCCTTCACAGGGTTCCTCCTGATTTATCAAGCCTTGCAGGGTCACACAAAGTGGCCGTGTGTGGCCTAATAAATTGCATCTTAGGGTTTGCTTCATACATGCACCACGTTGTATGGTGCAAACGTGATGCAAACTCTTGATTAATATGCCCTTGGGTACGTATTTTGTGAAGAAAGGTTGGACTCATCAGCCTTGTTCACTCTCTAAGTAACTTAGGTGTGCAGTCATGCCTAGCTAAAAGGAAAAGTTGAGGTACAGTACAACACAATTATCGCCCAAAAAATGGGTCATTCCTGTTTTTGTATGAGCGGAGACTCCGCAGTCGCTAAAGATACTGCTGGTATAGCAAACAATCGAAAACTTGCACAAAAGTGTTAACTTACTTTGTGATATATTCCCACTGTGCCACCTTAGATGCTGAAGTACAGCAGTAATAAGAGTAAATTAAATGTTTTCAACTTTTGTTTTTCTTTCTTTTATGGATGGGGGTTTGACATTTTGTGACTGATTTTTTCACATTCTGGGGTATATTAAAAAAAGATGAATTATGATGGATGTTTTTGTCTTAATACTATAAATGATTTATTCATACAATTAACTTCGTATATCCTCATAAAGCTATCATCCATCCTAACATGGACTTCATGCATCCTTTAATGGCTTCAGTATATCACAAAATTACCTCTATCCGTCCTTCCGGCCTCCGTAGAGCGTCAAAGTGCTGACTTACATAGGCTGCATACATCATCCCACAACCTGATTCCAGTCTCGCATGAGCTCATGAGGCTGTATGCATTTCCTACGACTGTCCTCATTCTGGCTTCATGAATCCTGAAACTTCCTCCAGTCATGGAATGTCTCTATTGTTGTCTCTATCATCGACTTTCATTTGTTGACCTTAATTTGTCCCTCTAGTTGGTCAAGTCAAAGTGAACATTACAGGGCTAACTTTACTGGGAAAGGTTAAATCTTTGCAAATTTCCATAGACCAGACTAAGCAAAGAAGAACAAATTAACTTTATTTCTAGCAGTTCTTATCATTTTGACAGACTTTAAAAAAAAAAAACAGGTCAACCAAATTGAAAATGACAGAACCGCAGTAGCACGCGCATTTACAGGAGCTAAATTAGATTATTGTAAAAGCCTTTATCTGGGCCTCCATAAAAAATCATCGAGCCACTGTACAAGATGTAGAACGCAATAGCCAAGTTAATGACAGGCCTCTCCATTTTTTTTGCTATGTCACCCCAAGGCTCCAAAGGAAAAATGTCTCTCAGTCAATGCTTGCATCTCATTTAAAGCAGTTGTCATGCCCGATAAAAGTATGTATTCATCAGAAGGTTTATGGATTAAGAAATGAAACATAGAATACATACTGTACCGACAAGAAATCTCCTTTTGTCAACTCAAAAGTTATTTACTACATCACGTTAGAAGAAAATGCCTTGTGGTGCCAGTCGTTTTCTGTCAGTGCCTTAGGAACTTGGAACAGACTCCCAAAAGCGCTGTCACAAAAAGGACGATCTTATCGAATTTATAAGTAAAATTAAACTGTGTATTTTCAGAATCTCCCTTAAGCCACACTTCAATCAGCACTGCAGTCTATGTGAGTGTGATATTTGGGGAACTTTTGCAGCAGAGTCTTGGCATCAAAAAAGTCCCAGTTGACTTCTAAAAAACAAGGCAGTGGTTTTCCATGTAGTGAAATAAATAAAGAAAGAAGTAAAGAAAAAGAAAAGACTAAATATGCCAACTGAATGTGGAGGGCATGTGCTTCAATAAAAACATGTAAAAAGTAAAGCTTTACACTTGTCTGCCATCTCGGAAAATTAAAAAATGGTTGAGTTCACAGAATAACATTTCAAGATGGTGGCATATACTACCTGCGCATCCTTTTTATCTTTTAACGTTATATGGACGATTTTAGCACAAAAATTGTAAAGGTTTTAATTAACTATATACAATAAATTTACTTACTTACTAAGGCATGGTTTTGAAGCTTGCAGCAGTGATGCCTGGTGCTCTGCATAAGAAAGTTGTGGTCCAGTAGCAATGGCAGTGGGGCAGATGATACTCTCATTACTCTTTTAGCACTCGTCTGCAGCTGCAAGTGAGCTCCTGGGGATGAAGTAAAGGAAATAACTCCTGAGGTCAGACTTCTATGGATGCAAAGTAACGCAGGGTAAGCAGGGAAAATACTGTTACTCAGACTACCTGACATCCTAAAGACCAGCAGTTGTCTACTAGGCAGAGGCAAACACTGGGAATATACCAATGGCTGAAGAGGGTGATGTACTGCCCATTTGTATGTATGCTGTTCTAAAGGACTGAATCTATATGTAAATGACATTAGCTGATGAAGAACTGAAGTGGGCTTAACTAGACTCCATTTGTCCAAGCAAGATTGTATATCATTTTCGAGAAACCATGAGGCTGGTAAGACAGCTGAAACAGTATTTTGGTCAGACCTAAAAAACACACAAATAGATAGAGTACAGGGAGCAGGAGTGCACGGGATCCTTGGCTCACACGCATAAGATATACAGCATTGGGCAAGAGCATCAGAATCTTTCCTGAAAGACATGGAACAAGTGTTGTACTGCAGGACCAGGGCAAGTTTCCTTTAAAGACCTGGAACAAGTGTGGTACTGCACTGCCAGTCAGTGCAAGCTTCCTTCAAAGACATGGAACAAATGTGGTCATGCAGGGCCAGTACAAGATTCATCCAAACACATGGAACAAGTATGGTACTGAAGGGGCAGTACAAGCATCCTTCAAGGACACGGAACACATTTTGCCCTCAAGGCCAATGAATGCTTGCTTGATCCAGGATGTGTCACAGTTGACAAGGATGCGAGGAGCAGCTGAAGCGATGCATCGGTGTAGAGCCATGCAGTGGACAAAATGCATTGATTTTCTCCATGCAACAGCGGCGATGAGTCAGTTCTGAATGTGAGCGCTGTTTCTTGATGCAATGCACGGCTGATGCTCAGCCAGTAGGAGATGCATCGATTCCGAAGGTGATGCACTGGTTTAGAGGGTGAGGTGCTGCGTCTACTGTATGCAACTGTGTCAGAGCATTGATTCTGAGTACGAGCGCTGGTTCCGGATGCGATGTGCAGCTGCTGCTCCCACAATAATCGATGCATCGATTCCAAAGGCAATGCACTGGTTCAAAGGGCGATGCACCAGGTCCACTCCATGCAACCACGAGAATGCACTGGTTCCGACTCATGCAGAGTCAAAGATGCGCTGGTTCCAATGAGGATGCGTGGGTTCTGGATGTAGATTACCTTAGTCCTCACTTCCAAGGGTCCAGGATGGGGTGACACCACTTGGCAGGAGAGACTCACAGCTTGCAGAGTCCAGGTGCAATTGTAGGTAGTTTAAGACTTTGATATCTATGAGACTTGAACAGGAGGCAAGTCAGCAAGCCCTTATAGTCACTCCGGGTTCAAGTGATGCAGGTTCAGTCAGCAGGGCAGCTCAGCAAGGCAAGAGCACAGCAAGGCAGAGTCCAGCATAGCAGTAGCCCAGAAGAGTGGCAGTCCTTTCATCAGCACAGCAGTTCTTCTAAATGGCAAAGTAGTCACAGGTCCAGAAGAGTACTGAAGTCATAGTGTCAGAGGTCCAGTGCTTATAGCCAGTGGTGCCTTTGAAGTTGGGGGGCCTTCAAAGAAAAACTTCTGCCCTTCTTTCCCTGGCTGCAGACTCGCTGCGGGGTTTGCAATCCTTTGTGTGGGGACAGGACACAGCCCTTTCAAGTGTACGTGTGAGTTCCTCCCTCCCATCTTGCTCAGGATGACCCATCAGCAAGCAGATGGCCACTCAATCACACCTACCCTTCCTTTTGTGTGTGGCTGTCTAGAGGAAATGCAGGAAGCCAGCTGTCACCCACCCCAGACGGCTATTCAGAGACAGGCAGAAGGCACCAAATGGCTAAAGTAAGTAAATGCCAACTTTCTAAAATTTGCATTTGCTAAACTGAAACTTAAAATCCAACTTCACCGTAAGCTGTAATTTCAAATTGTGAGTTCTGTGACACCAGACTTGAAAAGTCTATGGGCCTCATTACGAGTTTGGCTGTGCGGGAGTGGGACAGCCCCACTCAGCCAAACCCGTAGTTTAACTGCCCGCCAATCCATGCCGTGCAGGTCCTGGGGTGCATGCACACAGGGGGGCACAACATGTGCCCCCTGCATGAACCCAATGGCATGAGGCAACAGGGGATCCTGTAGGACCCCCTTTGTTTCCTCTCTGCCACGGTTTTCATGGCACGCTCACAGCTATTAAAAAAACAGTGGTGGAGAGGAAACTTATAATATGCTCGGCGGAACCATGGCGGTTCCGCCAAGCATATTGTGGCCTCAAGACCATCGCACCACCACCAGGGATCTCTGATCTCTATGGGAGAGATAGACCTTGCGGTAGTGAAAAACTTAATTGGTACTTTTTTACTACCAGGACATATAAAACTTAAAACATGTCCTGCCCTGGTGTTAGACAGGGCCTACTTTGGGGGTGAATTATATGTATAAAAAGGGAAGGTTTAGGCCTGGTAAAAGGGTTACCGTGCCCGGTAGAAATCACAGTTTAAAACTGAATATACAGGCTCTGCAAGGGCTGGCCTGAGTCATGGTTATAGGGCTACTTAAGTGGATGGCATAATAAGTGCTTCAGGCCCACTAATAGTGTTTAATTTACAGGCCATGGGCACATGTAGTGCACTTTACTAGGGACTTATAAGCAAATCAAATATGCCAATTGGGGTTAAGCCAATGTTACCATGTTTAGGGGAGAGAACACAAACAATTTAGCACTGGTCAGCAGTGGTAAAGTGTGCAGAGTCCTAAAACCAGCAAAAATGATTTCATAAAAATGGAGGGAGGCAAGCAAAAAAGTTGGGGAAAGGCCACCCTAAGGCTGTCAGGTCTAACAGATAGCAATCTAATGGCTGACTTACACTGTGTGAGACCAGAAAACCCTGGATCAATCCCGGCTTGGCCACTTGACCATATTGTCTGAGGATGTGTAGTATACAAAAATCTCACTTGTATTTGACTTAAAGCACTATAATGTTGCTCCGTATAAAATTAGAATATAGACCAAATATTGCTATACTTGCCTCTGACTTGCTTCTTAGTTGACTAATATTATTGTCTTCGGAGTGAAGGGTGGGGGCATGAATGTGTCTAATTTCATGTCTAAAAATGAGCACTTTTAATACACCTGTTTCAATAAAGTGATATAATTTGATGTACTAAGGTGAAATGCTTGTCAACGAAATACGCGTTTTTATGAATTCTGAAGACACTTAGGGGCCCATTACGATGTCGGGCGGAAGCACAACCGCCGTGCTGGCGGATGCAAAAAGCACCAGTTACCGCCGGCACGCAGCAGTCCACACGCCCGCCCAATTACGATGCGAAAAGTAGGCCAAACACCGCCGGCAAGCCAGCAACACCGTCCGCCATCAAAGTGCGCCCGTACACGTAGCGGCGCAGCTCAACTGACACACACCGTCCGACGAAACACGTCCCGCCCGGCGCATAAATTACGATGCCGCAAACAAACGGCTCCCACGGCCAAGAGATACCGTACGACAAACCGAAGCGGTAACACGGACGCCGAGCACGGACAACGAAGAAGCGGCTCCCCGAGCATGAATCCAGCACTGCAGGCCCTCCCCATGCTCCTGCTGATGCACCACCAAGGACGCAACGTACCGCGGAGACGCAGGTAGGCACACACACAACAAGTGCACGCAAACAGCGCACACAGTGCAAGGGCGGAAAAAGCGGACAACCCCCCACCAGCGCGTGTACACAACACATCCACCATCGCATCCACATATGACACACAGGCCAAATCGTAACATCGCAGAACACATGTGTACACACCACCTGGGACTAGGAACCAACCACCCCGTCACGGCCCCAAAGCGCCGATGACGCCGCCACACATGCGCACAACGCAGAGGCCAACCGCAGCGCCATGCATGCGTCGCACACAGACACAGGGACACAACCAAGCAGCACACACATCAGCCCCACCCCGAACGCACATGACACGTGACAGGCCGGCCACAGACATGTCCCCAACGCCCAATGCACGGACAACACCCAACGCCACACAACCGACGCACACATGTCAGTGAAGACACGCAACAGCAGGACACACCCCAGTGTAACAAACATGGCGTAGCACACAGCGGCGGCAACACCAACTAGGAGAAGCAGGGCCCCTTCGGGAAGAGGAACGCCAGTACCACACAGAAACACCCATACCACCCTGCACATATGAACAAGACATATAAAACGGAACACCAAAGAGCCCGGGGACCGACAACAGGTGGCCCAAGAATAACATCCACACACAAGGCCCAACGCAGAGCGGAAAGGCAGCCTGCCGCCCACACAAGGGAGAGCAGACAGCACTGAATGACCTTCCATTCCAACTCCGAAACCACAGCCCTACGACAGAAGCCGGTGAATACAGCCATTGTCCAAGAATAGACCAACACAGGCATGCCGAGGAGACCGACCACAGGGCAGATAGCGCATATCACAGAAGCACACAACGGACAGGGAAGAAAGAAGAAAATACTCCCCATGTCGGCCACATGCAAGTTAATTGGAAGGAGTCACACAGCACTGACCTTGAACTGTCTGAGAAGCATGTGGGAAGAGGGCCCGTGTCCTCCAAACAAGCCAACAGAACACAAGTCCTGTCTCCCTACGACTACACAGAGCTCACAGCAACCCCGGAGCGTGCACATTGCAGACTGCACACACAGCCGGAGCACGCCACCTCAACGAACCGCTGCGAAATGGCAACCGCAACACACCTACCCAACTACGCCGAACAGCTCAAGCTGTACAAAACCAACCTGTGCCATACATTGGGATGCGATCTCCTGTCCCTGCTGAACGTAAGTTACCGACTGACTTACCGCATCACATTGTTCAGCTGCGTCATGCCCGTCTTCTACTGTCGGAGGTGTCCCTACCAGCATCCCGTCGAGATATGCCTCTCCAACCCGGCATGTCTGAAGGCGGACCTGCTCCCACTACTCCTCCCTCTGGACGCACACGACAGGGCCTGCTCTGCCTATGGGGGCATGGCGTATGTGGCCAACATCGCACCCGCACTGAAATGGGACCACTGTGCCTCCACACGACGGATCATCGATAACAGCTACATCGAATGTCACCCAGCATGCCCCATCATGGTCCTCCAAGGGACAACCTACGAACAACACCTTGACAGCCACCATCCGCTTCATTGGCTGGCAAACATGTACACCACCAATGACATGGAAGCCCTGCTGGACGGCATCGCATACCTGACAACCTGTAAATACGTCGGACCACAACGCAGGTTCCCCGAGTGACCTATGATGTCCAACCCCGCACCCATGCTTCGCTTCCGCACGGACTGGCCAGTCACCACCACAACAGCCATACCAAACGACCGGCAACTGTAACCACACCATCAACGACATCGCCATGACATCGGATATGACCGGGACATGCACACTGTTCCCCATCACATCCAGGAACACCGCATGCATCGTGGGAGGCAGTGGCATGGGCTCTGTGTATCGCACCCACATGGACGGAACTGCACGAACAACCAGAACACGACATGGATCCAGCGCACATGGACACACACACCGCTCAGTGGACATGAATAGGTCGCCTGGAGTCTGTGGGTGCTGCACCCCTCCCACCCCCGCCCCGGGAATCCCATACCAGGACCTTTGCATGGACGACAAGTGCATACAACAACAACACGACCCCAGTGACTGTGACATGTCCAGTAACCACCACAGTGCAACAACAAGTGGCACGCCGCTGCATGCACGCAAGCACATGCCCTGATGTCATCTCACATGCACGCGTGCATGAGGAACAACCGCAGCAAACCTGTCACATGGAACTGAGATGGACTGTGCCCATGATGCCAAGCGGTCTGGTAGGCTACATGTATACCGTCTGTGTCAAAGTCCGCAGCTCCGCAGCTATACGTAAATGTACATTAGCACAGCCTTGGCCAAGCAGATGTCACTCTGAAGCCCACATCCCACATGCAACAGCCAATCACATGTAACCCCACACCCTATCCCATTTGCAATCATGCTCAGTATATCCTCAACATGTATCCCGCTGCCAGTAGTGTCCACTATACTGCATCACAGAGGACAGAAGACTCAATATAATGTTTGAAACCAAAACTGTCTCCGCTGACTCATTTCACAAGTACGAATGAGAGAGGATGAGAGTATGTGAAGTACACGGCAGTCGTGACATGACCATGTAGTCCACTGGTATTGGATGTCAACGCAAATGAGTAGCACTACTGTGGAAGACACACATGTGTCGTGTGAAGTCGTATGGACGCAGTGCTCAGGTGGGTGGGTGCGACGGGTAGATGCGCACATGCCAAGTTGGAGCACGCCGTGTTGGGAGGGGTCATGAACAGTACACCACCGCTTCCCTGGGCATTGTGAGAGGACACCTGTCGGGGGAGTGAACACGTGTGTGCACAGCAGCCGGGCACACGTACAAAGCGGTACCAGGCGCACCTCAGCCCACCCTCTGTGGACAAGCTGGATCCTGTTGTGCGCCCGCCATGCCCCTGACAAGGCACACACAGCCCCAGTCGACCAGGTGTAACCCCAACATAGTCAATCCGCACAGGCGATACAGGGCACGGGATGGCAGTGGAGCATGGTGTGTGAGAGGTCTCCTCGCGCTCCTCCTGGTCATATCACGCAGGCAATAGAACCTCAACGTCTAGCATGGCACAAGTCAGATGGAAGTGTAGGGGGATGCACCACAGCACGAGCAGCACTGACGTCACGGGAGGTGGCTCGCACCATCCCATCCATTGCCCATCATACCAATCACGCCACATGCCATTGCGACTAAGTGCAAGCGCGTGCGCCACCACCCCGAGCCCTCCCCAGAGAGGCCAAAGAGTGAATGTGTGGGCCATCAGCCACAGACGGACGCGGCCTGGCCGCAAGGGCAGCCACAGCCACTGGGTGTCGCAGGTGGCGGATCCGGAAGGCGAAGACTGTGATGCATAGTCCATGCAGGCCGGGTCTCCATTTGGGGCACCACGCAGGTGGACGGCGTCCCGCGACACATCATACCCTGAGACAGCCCACTCGTGCAACTGGACCCACACATACACTCCTTGCCCTCTCTGGTGCGAGCTTGGGGCTGCCTGTGCAAGCGCTAGCCTCGCAGGTGAGCATGCATATTGGGGGAGCGAGGGGAGGACATGAGGGCTGGGGCGAAGATGACTGTATCACTGTCAGTTAGTACAAGGGATGACCCAGATGTGGAAAGGAAGAGACGTGTCCCGTGTGTACTGCAACTAGTCGCCAATCCAACTACCCCCCATGTCCGGAATGTAAGCCCGCACCTAGGCCCGCCCATCCGCCACATCGAACATACCACCAGCACGACAACCTTCCCATTCGAAACACTGACTGGGGGTGGCGACCAGTGTACAATCATGTGTAGCCTACCCACGCGTACATGTGGGCCCTCCATGATCCATGTCACCTGCGGCAAAGTCATGACATGCGCAATGAGGGAAGTGAGGAGAGCTGTCCGCCCCACGCGCAGAAGGTGCATCAGCTCCACAGACCCAGCAGCGAGTCCAGCAGGGGACACATGTGCAGGGGCAGCTGTGCCTGGTGTGAAGGCACATGCATATAGACAGCACATCGACCAATGTGTAGTCTGCCCACATCTACAGTCCATCATCATGCGGACATAGGAATTGAACACAGGGCAACACATCTTCAGTTGGTGCACCCACCGTGACCAACAATGCGCAATCATCGACGTACCCGCCCTGTGCATGGCCCCCCACCCAACGGAGGCACATCCAGTGCCACCATCCCACACACACAAGCCTTCCACGGAACATGCTGTGTCCAATGGTCAGTACAGAGTCAGCGCCCATCTGGTGGATCCTGAACACGAGACACATGCACACACATGCCAGCTCCCACTGTGTACGTCTGCCACCTGGCACGTGCAATGTAACCTCTCACCTGTGACGTGTGACTGCAAGCACACAGCCGTCTTGGCATGGGGCTGTCAATGTGGACACCTGTCAATGTTTCGGGAGGTGTGATCCGTACAGTGCTGTACATAGGGTGCAGTGCTGACACCTACTACTGTCTCATATCCCCTCGTGCCACAGGTCCCACTTGTTTTGGCCGCTCAGCCTGTGCCCACATCGTCGTCGTCGTGTGCCATACTCATCCAGCCGCGGAAGCAGTTCCATGCTCAGCAGACATTCATGTTGCCGTGGCGTTGCCGCTTGACGGATATGCAGTCAGTCCCCATCAGCACGCCCCGCAAGTCATTGGGGCCTAGATCCCCATGTGCATGCACATGGCAGTGGTTTGTATCACTAGCCATTGCCATTGGTGGGAGACCTGTGTAAGTGTATTGTGGCCGTGCCGTCCCAGCTTGACAGCTGGGCTGTGGCTCATGTGCTTGCTCAGTCATGTCAGTGATGTGTATGCGAAATTGCTATGTGTCGTGTTGCTTTGACATGTGTCCTCTGCCATTGTCCCTAGGCGGAGACCGAACATTGACCGCCCATGCCAATTGCTGGCAGACATGGAGGATACGGAGGTCATTAGGAAGTTTCGGCTGGACAGGCCAACCCTGCATCGACTGTGTGCCATGTTAGAACCCCATCTCCGTCCCCGCAGGGTGTATCCGACTGCTGTCACCCCCACGGCTAAGGTGATGGCCGCCATGCATTTCTTCGCCACTGGGTCATTCCAGCACACAGTGGGCAGTGGAGGAGGGATGTCCCAGCCCATGTTCAGCAAGGTGCTGAGGGATGTACTGGCAGCCATGATGCTGTACCGGAACAGGTACATCCGCTTCCCCAGGGCTCGTGAATTGGCGGCAGTGAAGGGTGCATTCTATGCCCTTGGCAGAATCCCACACGTCGTTGGAGCCATTGACTGCACACATGTCGGCCTTGTACCACCACAGGCCACTGAGCACCTGTACCGCAACAGGAAGCACACGCACTCCCTGAATGTGCAAGTGGTGTGCCTTGCGGACATGGTGATCACCCACGTGTGTGCAAAGTTCCCAGGCTCGGCCCATGACGCACACATAATGCGCAACAGCATCTTGCCACGACTGATGTCCAATATGCAACAGGATCGTGCCTGTATTGTCGGTGAGTATGTGGAGTGGTGTAGCGTGCTGGCTGTGCGATGCTGTCCCCTGTCCAGTTGGATTAGCAACGGTTCTCTGTGTCCCTCACACCCAGGTGACTCTGCGTATCCGAATGGGGCATGGCTGCTCAGTCCATTGAGGAATCCTCGCACCCCAGCAGACGATCGCTACAATGAGGCACATGGGAGGACCAGACGTGTGGTCGAGCGTACCTTTGGCCTCCTCAAGTCCAGGTTCAGGTGCCTGGACCGCACCGGGGTGCGCTGGCGTACTCCCCACAGAAGGTGTGCCGGATAGTGGTGGCGTGCTGCATGCTGCACAATCTGGCCATTCGGAAGCAGATCCCCCTCATCATGGATGACGGAGACCAACCAGGGCCCCAGCCCGCAGACCAGGACAGCTCGAGTGAGGAGGACAGCGGAGAGGAGGAAGCTGGTAATGTGCGGCAGCAGCTCATCGCCCGCTACTTCACTTGACGGTGAGTGTCCATGTACGACGGCTGATGTGGCTGTATCTGTGCAGGTGTGTGTGTGCTGTGTCAGGGTGGCCGTTTGTTCACTGCGTGCTGTCTGTCAACGCTCCATGGCCAGGGTAGTATGCCACTGTTGGTGGCTGTGGCATTGTGCCCTATAGCTCTGTGCGATGTGTGTACATTGCTTGTAGTTGTTGACATGTACTGTGTGATGGGTGTGTGACACACTCATTGAATGTGCTCCTGTTCTGTCTCCCACCCCTAGGTCCCTACAGGCCCTCCGGATTCAAATGCCATGCCACGCATCAGGTGCCTTTCCGCCCAAGGTGGCCGTTGTATTCCGTACAAATAAGACACAGGGCACAAACAGCAGTTAGTGAAAAAGGTGCATTTATTACAAACTGTGACATGTGATTGTGTGTAAGGTGATGACAAAAGTGGTGCGTGCAGTGACAATGAGCTGTCGGTCATGGCTGCGTGATGATCAGGATGTACCCACTGGTTCTATGTCCATAGTCCAACACACACATGCCATCCAGATGGCTGTGTGGAGTGGGATCGTAGTCCAAGTCAATGCAGTGGCTGGTCAAGGAAGGCTGGCGGAAGGCTGGCTGGCTGCCTCACTTGCGACTGGAGCGTGCGAAGTCCTCCCGGGAGATCTGTTTCCTCTTCGGACGGCCCTTTCCACGTTTGCGAGGGGGTGCCTGCTTGCGACATGCTGGTGGTTGAGGTGTGCTCACTGGCTGTGGACGCAGGGGAACTGGACACTGCTGCTCCACCCTGCGCCCCGGCAGGTGGTGGCGGAGGGGAGCTGCTGTCCCTGGCTGTGACCTCACCGCCACCACCAGCTGTCCCATGAGGTCCACGATTTGGCCCATACGGGCGTCCATGGACCTCAACACCCCCAGCACCTCACGCGTGTCTGAGGCAGACCGGACCCATTGTCCTTGGGCCTCTTCATAGGCCCCAAGGACTCTGGCCATGTGAGGCAGGGCATGGCTCCCAGGGAGGCTGGCGTTTCCCTGACCCTGCTCCTCCTACCAGTCCTGCTGCCACCGGCCTGCCCACTAGCCACATTGCTCACCACGGTCCTCGCTGTGGCTCCCAGGGTGGATCCAGTCGTCCGGGCCACCACCTGCGCTGGGGCTGGTGCCAGCGGAGACGTGGCGGTGGTGGCGGCGGTGGTGGTCGGTGCGGCGATGGTGGTGGTTGCGGCAGTGGTAGTGGCCACAATGACCGTGGGTGTGGCCGCAACGACAGTGGCAGCAGGGGGCTGTGAATGTTCAGCAGCCCTGGATGATGGGTTGGTGGGTAGGAGGGGTCCTGGGGAGCGGCTGGGCCCTGCCACACCAGATGGGCCTGCTTGGTTGTCCGTGTCCGAAGAGGAGGACAGATCCTCCATATCCGTGTGTCCTCGTTGGGGGCTTGTAGGCTGGCTGTGCTGGCTGCTGGCTCCATCCCCAGCATCCAGCAGTTCGTCACCTGTGGAGAGAATGAGATTAGTTATTGTGTTGCACCTGGCGAAGTATGTATTTGTCGTCTGACATTGACAGTTCGTGCAATCTCGTACATGGGTTTCCCGGAGGCGTGTGTGTGGCTGTGGCATCTGTAGTTGTGTGTGCTTGGCAATGGGACTGTGTGCTGTGCACATGTGGCATGGGACGGATTGGCCATGCCGATGGGTGTGTTGCTGTGCCCCTACTTATTGTGACTCTGGTGTATGCGGGCTCCTGGCCCATCCTGGGTCTGGTTTGTACTTTGCTTTTGGGGTTCAAATGGAACGCTTAGGAACGCATATGGCAACATGGGGGCCATGCCCCAGATTCGCATTTGGGTGGGGATATGCTTTTGGGGTACATGCTGTGAGCCATGGGTGCCGAACGTGACATGTGTTGTGGCAGCATGACAGTGCATGGTTTGAGGTGTGTGCATGCTTGACATGGCCTGCATATTTGCTGTCTGTTGTGATTACTGGACATGGCATTGGACGCATCGTTATGAGTGAGTGATGGTTGTGTGCCAGCCAACGTATTGCAGTTGTCCCATCTCCTTGGTGTGCGTGCTGCCCTGTGCCATGTGCATCACTGCAGTGCTCGGGGGGTGTGGCCCATGTTGTGTGTTGTTGCTCACAGTGTGTCGTGCACTTCATTGACTTCTGGCACATGGTTGGTAATGGGCATGTATCTTAGCGTGACTGCTGTATGTGTGGCAGCTGTGCGGATGACATGCCTTTCATGAGACTGGGGCTGAAGGATGGGATGGATGGTATGTTGTTTGTGCATGGTGTGTCTGTGTGTTTGATGGGTTCAGTGGTGTTCGTGTGCATTTATGTTGTTCCGCTCTGTTGCGTCTAGTGTTGTTTGTCTTACATAGGCGTAGTTGTGGGGTGTGTGGTTGACAGGCAGTTGGGGCTACATGGACAGGACTTCAATGGTGTTTCGGTTGTGTGTGATGAGTTGCACAGTGGCTGCCGTGTGGTACTATATTCAGTGTGGCTTGTGCATGCAGACGTGGCTCCTTGGGTGTTGCTATGTATGAGATGGGTCATGTGGGGTGTGAGTCTGTTGTTCATGTCCGTGTGCACATTGTTCACTTGTTCGTGACGGTGGGCGGTGCTGCGTGTTCGTCTGCTACGTGACATGTCCCATGTGTTGGTCGTGTTACGGTCCTCATGCCTCCAGTAATCCGGCCCTGTCCAGTTTCCCACCTGCAAGTTGTTCGTGCGTGCACTGTACTGGATGCCACATGGCTCTACGCGGGGGTGCTCCATGTTGCAGGTCTGTGGGGGTGGGAGGGTGTTGTGGGTCGTGGGGGTGGCTGGATACCCACTGACACCGATTGCTGTGGACCGTGATGTCTGCCCTTCGGCTGTCGTTGTGCACTGCGGTGGCTGACACGTGGGTGTGGGGGATGCTCCTCCTTGCTGTGCTGTGGGACTGGGGCCTGGTGTGTGTTGTACTTGGGCTGTCCACCGTCCCACCCACTGCACTTTGTGTTCCTGCCACTTACCTGTTACTTGTCGGTTGGTGCAGCTGTGGCGGACACATGGGTGTGGTGGGTGCTCGTTGTGGCGCTTCTGGCATATTTGGGGACCTGTTGGTGGTTACGTGGCTGGCTTAGTGTACACATGTCCCCACGCATCTTGCAGTTGTTCGGTTTGGGCTGTGTGTGGTGGTGTCTGTTGCATGTGTGTGTGATGTGTTGTGTATTGTGTGCTGGACATGGGGGTGTTTGTCCCTGGGAGCTGTGGCATGGTGGTAGTGCATGTGAGTACATAGCGGTGTGCTGGTATACATTAGTTTGTACTTACCAGCCTCCACTCCCCTGCTAATCCGGCGAGGATCTCCGGATGGATTACGACTCGCATCTTCTCCTCCCACGCTTTGAAGGTCTTAAAGAGCGCGGGATTCCCTCCGCCAGTGACGGCAGCCAGCTCTCTGTTTTTGCCCTCCTTCTTCTTGACCAGGCTCTTGACGTCATTCCAACGTTTGTTAATCTCGACTCTGTTCCTGGGCAGGGTCCCGACTGCATTGACCTGGTCTACGATCCGGTTCCACATTCTGTTTCTGGTGGCTAGTGGTGTGTGCTGGACCATGTTCCCATAGATTTGTGGGTACACCTTGATGATCTCGTCGACCATGACCGTCAGCTCCATGGGCGTGAACTTGGGCATCCTTTGTGGTGCCATGGTGTTTGTGGTGCTGGTGCGGTGTGTGTTGTGTAATGTGCAGGGGTTTGTGGTGCCGGTGTTTGGTGGTGGTGGTGGTGGTGGTGGTGGTGGTGGTGGTGGTGTTTGGTGGTGGTGGTGGTTGTGATGTGTGCGTTTCTGTGGTGTGCTGCTGTCCTTGCTGTGTCACTGTGTCCTCTCCTCTCCTCTCTGGTTTGCAATGTAGCAAGGGGTTGTGGTCTGTGGGAGTGCTGCTTTTGTACTCACCTATGTGGGTGTGTCCTCATGGTCTGTTGTTTTCAGGTGTGTTGTGTCTGGGGTTCTGGCCTTTGTATTTTTTGTTTGTCCGGGGGGGTGTTTTCGGGATATGTACTGTGCTTGTGTATTTGTGCGTGCCTTGCTGTGTGGACTTGTTGGCCATGTTGTGTGCTATTGGTTTTGTGTGCGGATGGTTTCTGTGCAGGTTCGTGGGCGCCATGGCTTCTGCCGTGTCATTTCTCATCGGCGTTGTTTGCGCTGGCGGGCGGTATATTTGTGGTTTTTCCGCGCTCATGTCGGTGCGATCGTAATCTCACGTGCGGTGTGTCGGCCGTGAGGGCGGGCGGTTTTGTGTTGTCGTGCGTGTTTCCGTCCGTGGCGGGCGGTTTGTCTCCGACTCGGACGTTGGCGGGCGGTATTTTGTGTGCTTTTTCCGCCGATGGCGGTATTCGGTTTGTGTAATCGTAATGGCGTGGTCGGTGTTCAGGCGGTGTGTGCGGGCGGATTTTTGCCGCTTCCATGCCTGGCGGATTTATTTACGCCGGGTATCGTAATGGGCCCCTTAGGGCCTTATTACGAGTTTGGTGGTCCTCATCTCAGACCGCTTCCACCCCACCAACAGGAGGACACAGCAGTCACATGGTGACGGCTGTGTAAGGCTCATGGGAGAGCCTTAACAGCAGACCGCCACTGTGACAGTGCCTGTGCCCACTCACATTCACGCCCAGATCCATCCAGGGGACCTGTTAGGGCACCCTTTCCTGCATGTCTGCCACCCTTTTCATGGCGGGCTCACCACCATGAAAAGGCCGGTGGATATGTAAGGCGTAATATGCTCGGCCCTGCCAGCATATTGAGACCCGTTGCAGACCGCCGTCGCAGCAGGATCCTTGACGCTGGCAGAATACTGAAGGTGGACCCGCAGTGGTGGCGATGGTCGCACTGCCACCGCAAGTATGGTAGTCTTAAGTACCTCTGTACTCGTAATAAGGCCTTTAATCGTATTTGTACATAATATTTGTTGCACGATTTCCAGGCTGAATATTCATATGGCTGAACTCGTACCTGAGCTCTTAGAGCAAAAACAGCTCTTACAGCCACGACAGACCCTTAACTCGGCTATCCGTGTTAATTTGTTGACTTGGCCACTTCTACTACAATTCTGTTCATAACAGTTACCTGAGTTCCCCCTCTCTCAGTATCTTGCTTTGGGCAGATTCTGCCCAGTTTCCTTGGATCTCAGAAGGATAACTACTACTTCTTCTGGTTTTAATATGGAAGATTTGTGCATTAGGGCTCCAAGTGAACTTGCTTAAAGTTACCTGTGCACTTATTTTGCATAAAATGAAGCAACGCTCACATCATTAATTTTCCCAGTTCCAGCACCCAGTCCTAAGTAAGTCTATGTTCTTTTACTAACTGCCGCTGTCAGCCCTCCACCCATCAGGATGAACATAGTGGTTACCATGCCTGTCTTGTCTTTAGAAGCCACCCAGTAGCATAGACATAACTTCTTCTTTCACCTCTGTTGGTGCCAGGCAGTCAGGGCTGAATGGCGCACTCTGCATTCACAAAAACTGCGCGCGCACTGCTTGGACATACAGTTCATGTGCAAAAAGGCCTTCACAGTGCCCCTGCAGATGTTTCAGTAGATTCTGCTGCTCTGAGTCTGAGTCCTGCAGCTGAAAGAATCAGACAGAGCTGTTAGCAAGCTCCCAGGGCTATAAGAGCTCCTGTAACCTCGATAGGTAGAGGTGCTGGAACAATTTTCAGACTGGTGTTACTGCCATCAATGTTACATCACTGAACTAATAGGGATTCTAAAAAATCCAAGCATCGTACAAAGAATAAATGTAGCAAATGAGACACAACTATGCAGCATGAGAGTGGTAAGGGTGTACTATGTAGCTGGTATAGTATTTAGCAGCACACTGTCACAAATACATTATTAAAGCATGGTGTGGGAGCCACTGTCCTTTACAGAGAGCATGTTTTCCATTGAAATGACCACTAAAGTTCCACTGATAAAACTATATATCACACAAACGATAATATGTGGGAATTGGGTTTTCGCAAATATTTGTCATTTGTACATAAGCAAGTAAAGTGTCTGGATTTGTTGATGTTTTGGACAAAATATCAGAAAACAATATTGTGATACACAAATATCTGTCAAGAATATTGGGATGTCAAAAATATTGTCGACAGGAATATCGAAGGTAAAAATATCATTGTAAGTTTTGCTTTTAATATCATTGTAAAAAATGTAGATTTAGAAAACCTCAAAGGATGTAAGATCGATTCATTTGTAAGTGTTAATTAGTATGTAATTTATAGCAGTGTGTTTGATTCTATGGGGCCGATTACTATCTCTGTCGGAAAGCCTCCGACACTGGGTCGGAGGCTTTCTGACCGAGATCGTCGGTTTCACTTCCGACCGCCTAATTACAATTTAGGCAGTCGGAAGTGAAACCGGCTGGTCATTCCGGCTGGATTCCGACAGGCAGTCAGAAACCGGCCCGTAATCCATATGGATGTCGTTTTACGCTGTCTGGATTATGATGCACGGTTTCTGCAGTATTTCCATGCTGGGCTTTCTGACATGGAAAGCTTGTCAGAAAGCGTGTTTGGGGGCCCCTAGTAGGGACCCCTTCTGTTTGCAGCCTCTGGTTGGGGGCCGAGGGGGCCCCTATGGTGCAGGGATGAACACAACCTCCCATTTCCCTATGGGAGCTTGTGCTACGGCCAGTTAACGGGCGTAACACATGCTCCCCTAGGGAAATGTGAGCATGCGACCGCAACATGTGCGGTCGCATCGTAATTAAGTGGTCCGCGGTGGTATGGGTCCGCCCGACATCGTAATAAGCCCCTAAATGTTTATTAATTTTCTTTATTGATTTTTTTGTAAGATAATTAATTAACTATGAAATTGTTGAAGTTTTTTTTAGGTGTATTAATCTATACAAATAATGGACTTCTATTTTTTTTTAGGAGCGGATATTGGGTTTTAATGAGAGATGGGTAGGGAGATGTTTAAAAAGTAGATATTTTAATGTAAAGTTTATGTTAAATATTTTAATGGTATGCAAATTAATATTTGATTTTTTTATTAATTTGGTTACGTTAAGAATTAATGAAATATATATGAAGTATACCTTATATAAAAAATATTAATTTTTTAAATTTTAAAATAAATATATAAATCCCAACATTTAAAAAAATTAAATATATAACAATTAAATTTAATGCAATAAAATAAATGAAAGTATTTTGAATAAAGGTTTCAAATGTAATTATAATTGTGAAAAAAATAATACAAATATTTTACTTTAAAAAAATGATAGTCATTTTGAAAATATATTTTTATTTTATTTTTAATAGGCTTAGTTTTATTTTATAAAATTGTATGATTGTTAATTTTGGATTATGATGTCTTTTTTTACTTGATTTAAAATTTAGGAATGGTAAATATTTAAAAATATATTAATTATTAACAGTGATGAAAATATTATTTTATGTGTTAATGCTTAATTATGAATATATGGGTTTGTAATTTTGATTAGTGTGTTTTGCATTACATTTTAGTTTCTTTTTATAGATCAAAAATTGTGTGTGATTATGGACCATTGATTGTGTATATAAAATATGTAGTCTGTAGCACTTCGTATAAAAGATTGCAGTGGAAATAGTAAATTTCACCCCTTTAGTGTCCAACACCTTCTCCAAATTGGCTTAGATTGGGGTGGTAATAGTTAATGTCACCCCTTTGGTGTCCAATACTTCCCCAAATTAGTATAGATTGGAGTGGGGATAATATATGTCACCCCTTTAGTGTCAAACACCTTCTCCAAATTGATTTAGATTGGAGTGGGAATAGTAAATGTCACCCCTTTAGTGTAAGACACCTTCCCCAAATATTTTTACATTGGAGTGGGAATAGTAAATGTCACCCCTTCAGTGTCCAACACTTTCTTAAAAATGGAATATGTTGGAGTGTGATTATTTAATTCTATACTTTTAGTGTGAAAACCTGTGGTTACATTTTGTTTTCACGTAATAGAAATAGTTTGTGTTATTTAATTTGTATTGTTGGTGTTTAGAAATATAATAAAAATAAGTAAGTTGTATGTTTGCAATAAATGATACTATTAATTACATATTTTTATAGAATAAAGATATGTAACAATTTTTTCCTATTTTATGTACGTTTTCAAAGTTTACTTAATGTATATTTTTACATTTTGTATATATTTCAGCTTAAAAATAAACATTCATAATAGATCAATAAATAAATCATTTTTTAATTACTTTTTATTAAATTAAGCATGTAAATCATAACTAAATCGTAATGTATGTTGTACATTTTCCACTTTTTCCCAACTTTTGACATATATATTTCAACTTAAAAATAAGCCTCATATACAGCTCAATAAATAAAACATTTTTAATGAATTGTTATTATTAAATGAAGCACATAAATCATATATAAATAGTATTGTATGTTTTGCATTTTCCACTTTTTTCCATTGTTTAGCTTTTTTTAACATTTCTTAACTTGTTTTATATACATATTTTCAACAGCAATTTAAAATAATGTTTTTTCAGTATATATTAAATAATTGTATATATTTTATACTATTAATTGATTTATACTTTAGAATTTTTATTTACATTTTGTATGCATTTGGTAACATGTTTTACAAATTTAATAATTTGTAAAAATGTTCCATATATTTATAGAACATTTTTAAAAAAATTCCCATTAAATTTTTTCTTCATTTAGCAGCCGCTATTTTTTACTGCTACTTCTATTTTGTAATCTATATGTCTCATTTTTAGTCTATTTTACTGGATTCTGGTCGCCATATTGTGCTGCTGTTGGTCTGAACAGTCAAGTCCCTTTTTAAGATTTTTTCAGGGATTTTGAGGGTAGGGGAATTGTAAGGGGGATGTCTAGAGGTTATTTGTAGTGTTGTTTGTGTTTTTTTGTAGATTATGTGTGATGTATATGCATTTTTAGGGATGTCATTTATTTTTGGGTGGGCTTTCTTGTTTACTTTACAGATTTGTTCTGCGAACATGTCCTCTTGGCATTGAAAGTTACATTTGTTTTATGGTTCCTAGATACTTTGGATTGCTTTGAGGGATCTCTATTGGATTGTTTTTTTGTGTGCAGTTTCTTTGGTCTTTTTGGACAACACGTTTTCCCATTTTCGCTGGAGAATTATTTTTGATTTGTGGCTACAGAGGAAGATCTGCAGCTACACAATAGTAAGTATTATTTGTTTCATTTCTTTTGAATGGGAAATGTTATATTTTATTGTTTATGTAAATAATATGTGTTTGTTATTTGGAATTGTGTGATTTATGTTTTGTATTCATTTCACATGTTGGATTGAGTTTGTTCTATGAGCTTTTCCATAGGTGAGGTTTACATTATTCGTGTAAATAATTTATATATTAGTTGTCTCAGTCCTAATTAACCCTTTCCATGCGTCGGACGCGCAGGAGCCGTCCGACGCATAAGTTCTCGTGTGCGTCGGACGGCTCCCGCGCGTCCGACGCCATTACTGAAGAAATCCCTCTGGTGCAGGCACCAGAGTGATTTCTTTCACTCCCCTAAAGCCTCGGGAGCTGGGGAAGAGCTTCCCCAGCTCCCGAGGCCCCCCACCCCGTTTCTGTGAAATGACGATCAGCGCGCACGTCGCGCTGACGTCATTTCACAGAAACCGAAACTGAAATGAGCCTTTAGGCTCATTTCAGTTTCACTTTCTACATGCTCAGGGGGGCTATGTCAGCCCCCTGAGCACGTAGAAAGATGGGAGAGGTATCATTGGAAAGGGGAGACTCTCCCCTTTCCAATGGTACCCCTCCCCAGTGGATCCCTGTTTGGGGATCACCCCAGGTGGGCGATCCCCAAGCAGGGATCCACCCACTAGACACCAGGGAGGGGGGAGCGGCCCCTTGGGCAAGGGCCTTTGCTCCCCCCAACACATTTGGCCAAATTCAGTCTTTCTGCCCCCCCCTGGGGGGGAGATGGGGGCAGTAGCCAGGGATTTTTTTATAGGCACTTATTTATAGGGTGGGGGCTGCCTAAAGCGGGCATTCCAATGCCCCCACCCCCCGCCACAATGATAGCCTTTCTGCCCCCCCGGGGGGCAGAAAGCCCACTAGACACCAGGGATTTTTTATGGGAAATTTTAATTAGGGTGGGGGCTGCCCACAACGGGCATGCCAATGCCCCCACCACCCCTGCCACAATTACAGACTTTCTGCCCCCCCCGGGGGGGCAGAAAGCCCACTATACACCAGGGATTTTTTTTCGGGCAATTTAATTAGGGTGGGGGCTGCCCAAAATGGGCATGCCAATGCCCCCACCCCACCACAATTACAGCCTTTCTGCCCCCTGGGGGGCAGATGGGGGCAGCAGCCCCTAATCTGACCGCCCGGTGGGGGCAAAAAGACCACTAGACGCCAGGGATTTTTTTGGGGGCAATTTGAATTTGGGTGGGGGCTGCCCAAAACGGGCATGCCAATGCCCCCAACCCCCGCAACAATTACAGTCTTTCTACCCCCCCTGGCGAGCAGATGGGGGCAGTAGCCCCCAATCTGCCCCCCCCGGGGGTGCAGAAAGCCCACTAAAAACCAAGGATTTTTTTTTATTCGTGTAGGGGTGGGGGCTGCCCAAAATGGGCATGACATTACCCCAACCCCCACCAGAGAAATTCCAGTCTTTCTGCCCCCCGAGGGGGGCAGATTGGGGCAGTGGCCCCTGATCTGCCCCCCAGGGGGGCAGAAAGCCCACAAGGCGCCAGCGATTACGCTGGCTTTTTTTATGCTTGGGGGTGGGGGCTGCCCAGAATGGGCATACCAATGCCCCCACCTCCACAAAAAATAGCCACAGTCTTTCTGCCCCTGTCGATTGTGGGCCCTAGCACAGCTGGCACATATGGAAACCTAGCAAACCTGTACATTTTTTAAAACTAGACACCAAGGGGAATCCAGGATGGGGTGACTTGACTGGCTCTCACTAGGTTCTGTTACCCAGAATCCCTTGCAAACCTCAAAATTTCTCAAAAAAAACACATTTTCTTCACAATTCTGTGGTGGAAAGTTCTGGAATCTGCGTGGATCCACAAAATTCCACCTACCCCGCATTCCCCAAAGTCTTCCGAGAAAAATGGTACCTCACTTGTGTGGGTGGGTCAAGTACCCGCGACAGGCAAGGGCCCAAAACCTATTGAGGCGACTTCAAAATTACCTATCACAAAACAACCTGGTTTTGCAAGGGGGGGGTCCCATGAGTTTTTGGCCCGGGCTCGGCGGCCACCTAGGGAAACCTATCAAACCCACACATTTCTGAAAACTAGACACCCGGGGGAGTCCAGCAAGGTATAGCTTGCGTGGGTCCCCCAACATTTCCCTACCCAGAATCCCCTGCAAACCTCAAATTTTGTTGAAAAAATCTATTTTTTTTGCTCACATTTCTGTGTGGGAAAGTTGTAGGATCACTGAGCTGACACAAATTGCCTACCACCCAGCGTTTCCCCAGGTCTCCCGATAAAAATGGTCCCTCACTTGTGTGGGTAGGCATAGTGGCTGCAACAGGAAATGGCCCAAATCGTACTGTGGAGACTTCAAAATTACCTATAACAAAACTACCTGGTTTTGGGGGGGCACCTGGGGTTTTGGCCGCTGGCTCGCCTCCATCTAGGGGAACCTACCAAACCCACACATTTCTGAAAACTAGACACCCTGGGGAGTCCAATGAGGTATGGCTTGCGTGGATCCCCCAATGTTTCCCTACCCAGAATCCCCGGCAAACCTCAGATTTAGCTGAAAAAAACACATTTTCCACATATTTTTGTGTGGAATCACCGTGGCGGCACAAATGTCCTACCCCACAGCGTTCTCCTTAGTGTCCCGAGTAAAATGATACCTCACTTGTGTGGGTGTCCAATGCAGAATTGGCTAAAAACGTATTTTTAAAAAAATGTAGCGCTTAGAATTCTCAGTGCTATACCCTTATTCCCTATGTTTTGGGCTCCTCCCAGTCACAGGCCCTTGCCCCACCCACACAAGTGAGGTATCATTTTACTCTGGAGACTTAGGGCAACGCTGTGGGGTAGGTCATTTGTGCCGGCACGGTGATTCCACCCAAAAATATGTGGAAAAGGTGTTTTTTTCAGCTAAATTTGAGGTTTGCAGGGCATTCTGGGTAGGAAAACGTTGGGGGATCCATGCAAGCCATACCTCGCTGGGCTCCCCCGGGTGTCTAGTTTTCAGAAATGTGTGGGTTTGGTAGTTTTCCAAGATGGCCGCCAAGCCCGGGGCAAAAAACCCAGGTGACCCCCCTTGCAAAACCAGGTTGTTTTGTGATAGGTCATTTTGATGTCTCCTCAATACGTTTTGGGCCCTTGCCTGTCACGGGTACTTGACCCACCCAAACGAGTGAGGTATCATTTTTATCGGGAGACCTGAGGGAACGCTGGGTGGTAGGAAATTTGTGGATCCACGTAGATTCCAGAACTTTCCCACACAGAAATTTGAGAAAAAAGTGATTTTTTTCAGCTAAATTTGAGATTTGCACGGCATTCTGGGTAGGGAAACGTTGGGGGATCCACGCAAGCCATACCTCATTGGACTCCCCAGGGTGTCTAGTTTTCAGAAATGTGTGCGTTTGGTAGGTTCCCCTAGATGGCTGCCGACTCGGGACCACAAACTCAGATGCCCCCTATGTATCACAAAACAACCTGGTTTTGCAAGGGGGGGGTCACATGAGTTTTTGGTCCTGGGCTTGGTGGCCATCTAGGGAAACCTACCAAACCCACACATTTCTGAAAACTAGAGACCCGGGGAGTCCAGGAAGGTATGGCTTGCGTGGATCCCCCAACGTTTCTCTACCCAGAATCCCCTGCAAACCTCAAATTTTGATGAAAAAATCACTTTTTTCTCAAATTTCTGTGTGGGTAAGTTCTGGAATCTACGTGGATCCACAAATTTCCTACCACCCAGCGTTCCCTCAGGTCTCCCGATAAAAATGATACCTCACTCGTGTGGATGGGTCAAGTACCCGCAACAAGCAAAGGCCCAAAACATATTAAGGAGACATCAAAATGACCTATCACAAAACAACCTGGTTTTGCAAGGGGAATCACCTGGGTTTTTGGCCCCGGGCTCGGTGGCCTTCTTGGGAAACCTACCAAACCCACACATTTCTGAAAACTAGACACCCGGGGGAGTCCAGTGAGGTATGGCTTGCGTGGGTCCCCCAACGTTTTCCTCCCCAGAATGCCCTGCAAACCTCAAATTTAGCTGAAAAAATCACTTTTTCTCAAATTTCTGTGTGGGAAAGTTCTGGAATCTACGTGAATCCACAAATTTCCTACCACCCAGCGTTCCCCCAGGTCTGCCGATAAAAATGATACCTCACTCGCATGGGTGGGTCAAGTACCCGCGACAGGCAAGGGCCCAAAACGTATTGAGGAGACATCAAAGGACCTATCACAAAACAACCTGGTTTTGCAAGGGGTCACCTGGGTTTTGGCCCCGGGCTCGGCGGCCATCTTGGAAAACTACCAAACCCACACATTTCTGAAAACTAGACACCCGGGAGTCCAGCGAGGTATGGCTGGCGTGGATCCCCCAACGTTTTCCTACCCAGAATGCCCTGCAAACCTCAAATTTAGCTGAAAGAATCACTTTTTTCTCAAATTTCTGTGTGGGAAAGTTCTGGAATCTACGTGGATCCACAAATTTCCTACCACCCAGCGCTCCCCCAGGTCTCCCGATAAAAATGATACCTCACTCACATGGGTGGGTCAAGTACCCGCGACAGGCAAGGGCCCAAAACATATTGAGGAGACATCAAAATGACCTATCACAAAACAACCTGGTTTTGCAAGGGGGGTCACCTGGGTTTTTGGCCCCGGGCTCGGCGGCCATATTGGAAAACTACCAAACCCACACATTTCTGAAAACTAGACACCCGGGGGAGTTCAGCGAGGTATGGCTTGCGTGGATCCCCCAACGTTTTCCTACTCAGAATGCCCGCCAAACCTCAAATTTATCTGAAAAAACCACATTTTCCACATATTTTTGGGTGAAATCACCGTGCCGGCACAAATGTCCTACCCCACAGGGTTGCCCTCAGTCTCCAGAGTAAAATGATACCTCACTTGTGTGGGTGGGGCAAGGGCCTGTGACTGGGAGGAGTCCAAAACATAGGGAATAAGGGTGTAGCACAGAGAATTCTAAGCGCTACATTTTTTTAAAAATACGTTTTTAGCCAATTCTGCATTGGACACCCACTGAAGTGAGGTATCATTTTACTCGGGACACTAAGGAGAACGCTGTGGGGCAGGACATTTGTGCCGCCACGGTGATTCCACACAAAAATATGTGGAAAATTTGGTTTTTTCAGATAAATCTGAGGTTTGCAGGGGATTCTGGGTAGGGAAACGTTGGGGGATCCACGCAAGCCATACCTCATTGGACTCCCCAGGGTGTCTAGTTTTCAGAAATGTGTGGGTTTGGTAGGTTTCCCTAGATGGTGGCGAGCCAGGGGCCAAAATCCCAGGTGACCCCCCCAAAACCAGGTAGTTTTGTTATAGGTAATTTTGAAGTCTCCACAGTACGATTTGGGCCATTTCCTGTTGCAGCCACTATGCCTACCCACACAAGTGAGGTACCATTTTTATCGGGAGACCTGGGGGAACGCTGGGTGGTAGGAAATTTGTGTCAGCCCGGTGATCCTACAACTTTCCCACACAGAAATGTGAGAAAAAATAGATTTTTTCAACAAAATTTGACGTTTGCAGGGGATTCTGGGTAGGGAAATGTTGGGGGACCCATGCAAGCCATACCTTGCTGGACTCCCCCGGGTGTCTAGTTTTCAGAAATGTGTGGGTTTGGTAGGTTTCCCTAGGTGGCCGCCGAGCCCGGGGCCAAAAACTCATGGGACCTCCCTTGCAAAACCAGGTTGTTTTGTGATAGGTAATTTTGAAGTCGCCTCAATAGGTTTTGGGCCCTTGTCTGTCGCGGGTACTTGACCGACCCACGCGAGTGAGGTACCATTTTTATTGGGAGACCTGGGGTAATGCTGTGTATTAGGAAATTTGTGGCTCCACGCAGATTCCACAACTTGCCCACACAGAAATGTAAGAAAAAAGTGATTTTTTCAGCTAAATTTGAGGTTTGCAGGGGATTCTCGGTAGGGAAATGTTGGGGGACCCACGCAAGCCATACCTTGCTGGACTCCCCAGGGTGTCTAGTTTTCAGAAATGTGTGGGTTTGGTAGGTTTCCCTTGATGGCCGCCGAGCCCGGGGCCAAAAACTCATCGGACCCCCTCTTGCAAAACCAGGTTGTTTTGTGATAGGTAATTTTGAAGTCGCCTCAATAGGTTTTGGGCCCTTGCCTGTCGCGGGTACTTGACCGACCCACACAAGTGAGGTACCATTTTTCTCAGAAGACTTTGGGGAATGCGGGGTGGGTGGAATTTTGTGGATCCATGCAGATTCCAGAACATTTTACCACAGAAATGTGAGGAAAATATGGTTTTCTCGACAAATTTTGAGGTTTGCAAGGGATTCTGGTAACAGAACCTAGTGAGAGCCAGACAAGTCACCCCATCCTGGATTCCCCTGGGTGTCTAGTTTTCAAAATTGTATAGGTATGCTAGGCTTCCCTAGGTGCTGGCAGAGCTAGGGTTCAAAATATACAGCTAGGCACTTTGCAAAAAAAGGGTCAGTTTTCACTGTGAAAATGTGGTGTGTCCACGTTGCGTTTTGGGCCGTTTCCTGTCGCGGGCACTAGGCCTACCCACACAAGTGAGGTACCATTTTTCTCTGAAGACTTTGGGGAACGCGGGGTGGGTGGAATTTTGTGGATCCACGCAGATTCCAGAACTTTCCACCTCAGAAATGTGAGGAAAATGTGTTTTTTTTGGACAAATGTTTCGGTTTGCAAGGGATTCTGGGTAACAGAACCTGGTGAGAGCCATTCAAGTCACCCCATCCTGGATTCCCCCAGGTGTCTAGTTTTCAAAAATGTATAGGTTTGCTAGGTTTCCCTAGGTGCCGGCAGAGCTAGGGATCAAAAACTACAGCTAGGCACTTTGCAAAAAAAGGGTCATTTTTCATTGTGAAAATGTGGTGTGTCCACGTTGCGTTTTGGGCCGTTTCCTGTTGTGGGCACTAGGCCTACCCACACAAGTGAGGTACCATTTTTATCGGGAGACTTAGGGTAACACAGAATTATAGAGCAACTGTTATTACTTATTGACTTTCGATGCATTTCTGCCTTCCAAATGAAAGACAATGTGTAAAAAAGAAGTCATTTTGAAAAATGACCTATTATTCTCATGCTAGTATGAGTACTCCCAATTTCGGAAATGTGCAAATATCTACTGTTTCTAAACTCTATATTATGTTCCCATTTCATGAATACATAGGTGTCTTTCATACCGATTTTTCCATGTATACATTTTCCCAAAATAATTGCTATATACCCGGTACATAATAAAAAACCATTGCAAGACACTGCTCAGTTATTGGCTCTGGGTTCGTCGGGTTCTTGGTGAACCTACAAGTCCTAAATATCCCCACAACCAGAAAGGTCCAGCAAATGTAACGGTATATTGCTTTCAAACAGCTGTCATAATTAGACGAAGTTACAGGTGAAAACGTTGACACAAATGGCTGTTTCTTTCAACTAATTTTCAATTTTTCCTATATTTAACTGTTAATTTCTATGAAGAAACATTCAAGGATATACACAAATGACCCCTTGCTGAATTCAGAGTTTTGTCTACCTTTCTAAAATGTATAGCTTTCCAGAATCCATTATTTCTTTCATACCCATTTCTACCATTAACTGGAAGGAGGTTGAAAGCACAAAAAATAGCAAAAATAGGCTATGTCCCAGAAAAATGCCAAAACTGTGTAAAAAATGTTGGTTTTCTGACAAAAGTCTGCTTGTCCCTGAAAGCTGGGAAGATGGTGATTTCAGCACCACAACCCCTTTTTTGATACCATTTTCACGGAAAAAACCAGACGCTATCATCTGGAGCCCTTTTTTCCAAGAAAAAACAAAATTTAGCTGTATTTTGGCTAATTTCTGGGTCCCCTCCAGGGGAATCCACAAACCCTGGGTACCTTTTGAATACCCATGATGTTGGAAAAAAGGACGCAAATTTGGCGTGGATACCTTATGTGGTCAAAAAGTTACAGGGGCCTAAGTGCGAACTACCCCAAATAGCCAAAAAAAGGCTTAGCACGGGGGGGGTGGGGGGGGGGGAGGCCTAGCAGCGAAGGGGTTAACATTGGAGTTTTTTTAAAATGTTTAGACTTATGTACTAAAATATGATGTTTATTATTTATATAAAAAAAGATTTGTCATGTTGGTTTAGATTGTGTGACAGTTTTTGGGAACTTTGTAGGTTACTATAGTTTTTTAAAACATGCTTTTGGCTATAATTACCCCTTTGTTGTTTATGAAGACTTTCGGGGTGATTACGACTTTGGCAGTATGGGAAAAGGCCAGCACGCCACCGCTGCGCTCCCACACAGGCAAAGTTGACTGCCCGCCGGATTACAAGTTGTAATCCGGGTGGGCGGTCCTGTGGCAGTTAGCCTACGGCGCTGCCTTCCGAAGGCTCATATGAGAGCCTTAGAAAGTCAGCACGATGAGTCAGCCACAGTGCATTCCAACACAGTATGGACTGTAAAGTCCATGCCATGTTGGAACTGGGGGTGCATACAGACAGGGGAGCACACCATGTGCTCCCCTGCATGCACCCCCATGCAATGAGGCACCAGGGTACCTCCTAAGTTTCCTCACCACCAGCAGTTTCATGGCAGGCTCACTACCACGAGACAGCTGGCAGTGAGGAAACTTGTAATATTCTTGTGGGTGCTGCAGTGGCAACCTCACACCACTGCACCACTGCCAGGGATCACAGATCCTTGTCTGTTGCGGTGGTTCTATAGCGGACTGGCCGCTGTAGTCAGAATATGGTGGTTGGAATGCCGGTGCGGCGGTCCCCGACTGCCTCTGCCCCGCCACGCAAGATTGGTGTGCTAGAGACCGCCAAACCCATAATCAGGCCCATTGACTTTAAATTATAGATGTCGTAAATTCTTTTGATTTGTTTGTTTGCCAAGATTAGGTGCAATTTGGCTAACAGATTGCTCCATTCATAGGTGCTGCTAGCTTTTCCGTTTTGTAATGTTTCAATAAATTATGTAGGTTGGTTTCTGCCTAGTGTGATCCAATTAGTGGATAAGAAGGGATTGTGCCATCCTTCCACTGCGTTGGTTGTTTTGGCTTCTTGTGCTAAGGTTATGTCATAGGCATTCCACCATGGTATTTGGAATTTGGGTTGACGTCTATGTCTGTAGCGATGTAGTCTGCCAACCCAAGCATCTTTGAGAAAAAATATTAGGGGTCTTAGTTTGTCTTCGTTTTGTTGGTAGACAGGGCTTTCTATTAGTAAATTGTAGTGGTTAGCTACATCTGTGACAGGTAAATAGGCTAATGCTATCAATTTTTTTATTTCAAAGGCAAATTGACTGTTTATAGAATATTCTTCACTTAGGGCAGATTGTTGAAGGTGTCTCCTAATGCTTTGATTGAAATGATACTAACAGTTTTGGTTTGAATCATGGCTTGCTCAAAGTCTATGATTCTTTTTTGTGGGTAGTGGTTATTTGGTTTATGCTTAATGTGGTTTAAGAGTTTGCAGTAAGTGCTGCTTTGTTTATTTGGCAGTAGAGCACATATAAAAGGTAAATATGTGTTTTGATATTAACTATGTTTTGGTGTATATCTGAGTGAATGGGTTTGGGACACATTTTGAAGGGCCAATCCTTCATCCAGGTTTGACAATGGCTTAGCTTAAGTAAATTATTTGCTGTAGAGAATTAAGAATTTGCCTATCATTGTTTACGTTATCATATAAAAGGAAAGGTTCCTCAATATGTGTCATTGCTAAATGTTCAGATATTTCTAAGTCTTTGTATCTTTTAGTGGCAGAATGAGTAGCACTGGTGGCCTTATTAGTTTGTGCAATCCAACGATCTCTTATATCCTACAATACCTCCTTTACTACTCCTAAATGCCCTTTGTGAATACCGAAAGTCGTAAAGTTAGGATTTTGTCTCAGATTACTTTTGTGAATCGAGCCCTATATGTGTAGAAGACCTGTGGATTGACGTTTATCAGGACAACCAATAGCATACCAAAGTGTCGTGCATGTGTAGGTGATGTGTAAGTGCAAGTCATTAAAGCACACACAGCACTAACAGCATTTGTCACACATCTAGATAACGTAGGTGTAAGGTACACACCGGAAAATAGACACATGTCCATACAAATGTCCACAAAGCTATGACAATTTTACACCCTCCACGTGTGAATAAACAAATATCAAACTTGAACACATCAAACAAATATCCAATCCACATCATAGGGAGTAGTGCAACCTAAATGATGTTGGCATTGGCCAGGGAAAGCTGAAATACTTACTGTATAACATCCAATGCAATGCCAGCCCCAATTGGATTTCATCCCAAATAGACCATCCATTCAACATTTCCTCTTATCCTGTGTAACTCCAGCACTGAGTCCAAGGTCAGATCATACTAACCACTGAATCAGCGATCAGGGATGAAACAAACACAACTGTAGGCACACAACACTAACTATACAACAACGTCAAATGATTAGAAAAGTAATGGCAGGACTAATGTCTGCCAAATTATGAAACCCTTTAATGAGTGGATTAAAATATGAAGCAAACAAAGGCCAATGGCCAGTCTATTTCTAAACTCTGTGCCACCAAACGTGCCCGTACTGACACTGCCAGGGAACCTCCTCATAAAGGGGCATCCGAGCATAGCAGGCACCCCAAACATGGTACTCGGGCAGGGGCATCGGTTGAGGGAGGGGTAGGGTTGGTTTGGGGAGGGTTTTTTTTCTTTTTTTTTTACTTCTTCTGGGTTTGGCTGGGGTTAGTGGGGTAGGAAGCAGGTTTTTCTGGGGCTGATTGTGATGTGGAAGGGAAGGTTTTGGTTTTGGAGGGGTTTCCTTGGTCTGCTTTGGGGTATGGATGGGTTTACTGGGGTGGAAAGAAAGTTTCTCAGGGATGGATTAGGATGTGGAAGGGATGGGTTGAGGTTTGGGAGAGGTTTTTTTTACTTTGAGGGGGTCAGTTGGCACAGGGGAAAGGCCAAGGGCAAACAAGGCATCTTCATGGGGAAAGTGGGTAGGACGTGCGGAGGGAGTTGGGTTTAAGAGGAAGAGGGAGTGGAAGTGACAGGTGTGTGTGCTGCATCACCTAAGTGCGCCAGGTATGCCCAGACATGGGTCCTGGGCTCACTGTGCCACTGGAATCAAGCTATCCTGGCTGAAGAGGGGTGAAACCCCGAAACCGGTCCTAGGATGCTTGTTTCCGGTCCAGGGAGGACCTGACTTGGCAGTTCGGGCTGGACTGTTCCCAATAGGCACAGGGTCAAGACTGATTTGCATATGGCCAGGTCCAAACTGGGGTGGCATGGTGAGCAAAAGAATGATGGATTTAACCCAGATCTCTTGACTGGGGGAGAATGTTTTGATTTGTTCTGCATTCCGTCCATCAATTGTGTGTCTTTTGCTTTCTCGCCCTAAGTGCGCCAGGTATGCCCAGACGTGGGTCCTGGGCTCACTGTGCCACTGGAATCAAGCTATCCTGGCTGAAGAGGGGTGAAACCACGAAACCGGTCCTAGGATGCTTGTTTCCGGTCCAGGGAGGACCTGACTTGGCAGTTCGGGCTGGACTGTTCCCATGAGGCACAGGGTCAAGACTGATTTGCATATGGCCAGGTCCAAACTGGGGTGGCATGGTGAGCAAAAGAATGATGGATTTAACCCAGATCTCTTGACTGGGGGAGAATGTTTTGATTTGTTCTGCATTCCGTCCATCAATTGTGTGTCTTTTGCTTTCTTGCCCTAAGTGCGCCAGGTATGCCCAGACGTGGGTCCTGGGCTCACTGTGCCACTGGAATCAAGCTATCCTGGCTGAAGAGGGGTGAAACCCCAAAACCGGTCCTAGGATGCTTGTTTCCGGTCCAGCGAGGACCTGACTTGGCAGTTCGGGCTGGACTGTTCCCATGAGGCACAGGGTCAAGACTGATTTGCATATGGCCAGGTCCAAACTGGGGTGGCATGGTGAGCAAAAGAATGATTGATTTAACCCAGATCTCTTGACTGGGGGAGAATGTTTTGATTTGTTCTGCATTCCGTCCATCAATTGTGTGTCTTTTGCTTTCTCGCCCTAAGTGCGCCAGGTATGCCCAGACGTGGGTCATGGGCTCACTGTGCCACTGGAATCAAGCTATCAAGCTGGCTGAAGAGGGGTGAAACCCCGAAACCGGTCCTAGGATGCTTGTTTCCGATCCAGGGAGGACCTGACTTGGCAGTTCGGGCTGGACTGTTCCCATGAGGCACAGCGTCAAGACTGATTTGCATATGGCCAGGTCCAAACTGGGGTGGCATGGTGAGCAAAAGAATGATGGATTTAACCCAGATCTCTTGACTGGGGGAGAATGTTTTGATTTGTTCTGCATTCCGTCCATTTGGTGACATTGAGCATTTACATTTTTTTTGTTTGTGTGATGTGGATGTGCTGGGTGTTGTGGAGGGATCTGTGTGTGTTGGTGCAGTGTCTGCATGAATGATGGGTGTTGTGGAGGGGTCTGCGGCTGTTCCTGTGGTGTCTGCGTGAACGATAGGTGTTGTGGAGGGTTCTGCAGCTGTTGCTGTATGCGTGAAAGGGGTGTTGTGGAGGGGTCTGTGGCTGTTGGTGTGGTGTCTGCATGAATAATGGGTGTTGTGGATGGGGTCTGTGGCTGTTAGTGTGGTGTCTGCGCAAATGATGGGTGTTGTGGAGGGGTCTGTGGCTGATGCTGTGGTATTTGCATGAATGCTGGGTGTTGTGGAGGGGTCTATGTCTGTTGGTGTAGTGTCTGGGGGAAAAGTGGTGGTGGTGGTGAGGGAGGTGATTGTCTGGTGAGTGGTTGCATGCCTGTTTATTTATGCTGTTTTTGTGTGTGTGTGGTGCTTGGGTTTGATTAAGTGTGTGCATGCGTATGTGTGCATGTGCTTGGGACAGGTATGGGAAAAAGGGATTTGGATGGAGAAGGGCAGGAGTTGGTGTGGAAGGTTCAGATGGGTGGAAGGCTGCTGTGAGGGAGGAGGTCAGAGCCTGAAAAGACCTCTGTAGGCCAGACATAGCACAGTGGATGACTTCCAGGTAGGCCACCATCAGTGTCGGCTACCTGCCTTGCACCTGGATGGCATTCGGGAGTGCCGTCTGACCCATGGAGAAGGTCCTCAGGAGGTCAATAGCCTCCTCACTCAGAGCAGTGGGGCAAACAGGGGAAGGGCTGAGGTGCTTGCAGCAAAGGAGATGGCTCCCCTCTTAGAGGAAGGGATACAGCCAACTGGTCTAGGGACAACAGGGAGGGTGGCGATGGAACTGGGGGTGGCGGACAGGCATGAAGGTGAAACTAATCCTGTGGGGTACATCACCACTCGAGAGTGTCCACCGGAGGAAGACTTGGATGAAGAACTTGAGCTTGTGTCCTCCGTTGTACTCACTACAACCTCCTGGTCACTGGGTCCCTCCGTGTCTGTGCTGTCACACCCGAACCACTTTGACCAGCTGTGTCTCCTGTGACGTTGGGCCCTTCTCCATCGCTTGCCCTGGATGAATCTGAAATGACATGTAAAATAGGTTTATTGCAACTGCGTTTCCACACCTGACCATCACATATCAACAGAAAACATTTATTAAGTGCACAATAACACCAGCTTCATGGTTCACTATATAGGCTTCAACATTAGCATGAGCACATGCATGTATGCTACATAACCTGCAAACAGTTGGCTCCACTTATGTCATAACCCCAGACAGCTCTAAATGCATTGTTGGACTTGTCTACAGTCCATCCTTATGGCAATACTAGGATAGTTGATCACCTTGCATACTTTGTCATTTGTAGTTTACCACAGTAAAATGATGTTACCAAATAGGATGGATAAAATATTAAATTTACGCAATGTTCACACAAGGCCAAGATTTTAAAGAAATTGCCATTTCCCTCATAACACATCATGATGTCATGAAGGTCAAGTTAGATACCAATGTACCATCAATATGTGCTGTGGCAGAAATCATGCCACATGCAAATGCTCATTGCACACTGTAGACAATTTTGACTTCAAACATATATGTCCATTTCCTGAAAAGTCTATTGAAAGCTGTACTGAAGTAGTCTAGCTACGTATCACATATAGCATATAAAAGTTGTCTGGAGACAATGAAGGACAATATTTTGGGAGACAGACACTCCAAATGCACATAGCTTTAGACTTTTCATAGCCAAATGAACATCCCCAATCCTGCTTGGTACAGGTGATAATATCATTCATAGATTTCATTCCTACTGGCCAATACACCTTTGAAAGTTGTTGTGTGTCTGTGAATACCTATGACATGAAGAGGTAAGAGAACTATAGTCCTAATGGGATGGCATATCACAGCACCATTTGGTATGGCAAACACAAATTGGCTTGTAAGACTGGGTGTAGACACTCACATAAGATCTCTACATTTCTACTTCTCACTCCATGATGCATGTCACCACTCAATGAATGAATCATCAAACACCATTGCAGACAGAGTAACAATAGGAAAATGTACACTGGACAACATGTAGCCACTAATGCTGATGGATGGCAACAGGGATGTTTGCACACTCATGTCACTGTTGAATCCCAACTTACTAATGGGAATTGTTGTCCAGTCACTGCATAAAGAATGCGCTGTATACCATGTCACATGTAATAGGGCCACCATCACATGAGAGACAGTAATGAGGGAACATCACTCCTTACATAAGGAAGACAAGTGGCCTGGTTGGTACAACTGTCACCCATTACATCAAACAACATGAGCGGATTTTTTATTTCACTCAGTCAGGTGTCTGCTCAAAACAGGAAATTGCAGTGGACTGGACTCAGCTGTATACCTGGTCATAAAGACAATAGGCACAGCACATCAGCATGCACCTACTGCCAGACCTAGACAAACAGTAACTCTTCTTGTGTGACAAACATGAGTCACCCCCAGTAATGATGGGGAATAGCCTGCCTGTAACACACAAATTTGGCAATGTAACATGTATGACTCTGGCCAGGACTCACCCCCTTGTCGCTGCTGTTGGGCCCTCAACTGCCCATCAAGCTCCAGATAGACCACCGGCAGTGTGCGGGCCTTTAGGGGGGTCAGGGTCCGGCGCGTGTCCCATCCATGTTGGGAGGACAGCCCCAGCTGGACCTCCACGATCTTCCTGGTCCAGAGTCTCAGGTTCTCCCACCTCTTATGACAATGGATGCTGTGCTAGCGAAAGACCCCCAGGGTCCACATCTTCCAGGCGATGGCTTTCCAAATGGACTGCTTCTGATGGGCATTGACCTGTATTGATACAATAGATGGATACAAAGATTATAACTGCAAGTCTTAGGATATCTTTTTTGTTGACACACATTTTGTATACACCTAGCACAAGCATTAATCAATAGTTAACACACTACAGGTGTCAGTCTCACATGCTAAGCACTACAAAGACATGAATACACACTTTTGTTGTTATCTGCTGAGAATCCTCAAGCCTGGTCATGAACTACACTGACTAAGGCAGCCCACTAACATCATGTAGGCCATTGCAATCCTACATGTACTATGATGTAAGATACTATGAAACACAACACACAATTGTGAGCTTCTGAATGGTAAACTACTTTAGCATGATTGTACAGACACCTTTACAGCCAGGTCCATTGACTTGATGTATAAGGTCCATATAGGCCAGTACCATAGTGTAGACCACATCCTAAGACTTAGGTCACAAAGAAAGGGCTAGCATGTGTGTCATTCAGAGCACCTCACTGGGGATGTGTGGACATGTGGAGCACTTAATGGGATATCATACTACAATTGATTGAGTTTGTGTGGCATGTACTGCTATTACAGGACATGCCTTTTGCCTTATATAGCACTGTTATAGGGAAGACATTCAACATACTATTGTATTTCTTGTAAGATTGGTTGATTGTAACAAAGCTGGTGATTCGCATATCAAACTCTTCACAGTTAATGTGTCACCTATGGAATAGGCCTGTACAATGCAAGCATGACTTTTGGATAAGTGACACCAGGCCTGTGGGAGTAAGAGGCCTGCCAAAAGTCATTGACACACGGACAATGTGGCTCAATTGAAAGTAGTATCAGGTCAGGGGGTTACCTCAGTCACCATTTCCAATGTAGTCCATGTTAAAATAATAAGGGCTAGTAGTGGTTCAGAAAACTCATTTTGGGAACATCCAAGGATCTGCAGGCCTACAGGGAGATTACGCTGTGCATCATTTGTATTGCCACAGTTACTCGGGTCCAGCCTGGGCACAACTCATTGTCAGGCCTTGCTCTCTGCAGGTTGTGCATACTGATCCCACATGAACCTCATATTTCTAACACTTCGAAACATAAATGTACATTTTGTGGCCATTATATAAGTGAACTCAAGGTAGTGTGGCACTCTGAAGGGGTCTGTGAGGTATAGTTAGCGCCCAGATAATAGTTTGGCGCTCCCTGGGCTGAGTAAGTTGTGGTACAGTACACATAACTAACATCATCCTCATCTGCTTCTTACAGTATACATACACAGTTCATGCAGTAAACCCTATACATTTGGCTGCACATTTACCATGATCTGAATAGCAAATATTTCATAAGTACCATGAAAAGTATGCATGCATAGATTTGTGAATGTCCCACAAGTAAAATCTAGGGCTTAACACACAACACACATCACAATGGTGATGTTAAGTACACAAAGTACAGTAGATACACAAGTCATTCCATGAGTGTCCTATGTAGGCATCCAAAATATTAACAACAGTAATCTTAATTCACTCTGGGACTCAGACGCACATTGTAGCCTGTGGGAATGGAAAGGATGGAGTTGAACAGAGTGAAATATGTATGTGAGTTAGTTACCTGCTCCTCTTTTGAGCCATAGAGCTGGCCATACAGGTGAAGGGCCTCTTCTACAAGGCTCTCCAACTCCTCTGGAGAGAAGGCAGGGGTCCTCTCATCTGCTTCGCCTTGCATGATTGCTAGCAGAGGTGGCAAACAGCAGCCAAAATGGAGGAGGTGTTACAGCAACAGTGTCAGGAGGCAAATTAGTTATTTTTCAAACCACGGCGTACATGTACGCCATGTACTCGGTCATCAGAGTAGCCGCACAGAGCCATTGGACTGCGACCGTCATGATCACTAACGCCTATGACTGTGTCTGCCGTGGATGAAACAGCGCACCAAGCGGTCGACTTCCGCCGGCAGCGGCAGTTCCAAATGTCCTATAGTGAGGTCAGGCATCTGACATTTTAGCAGTTCGAACTACAGTATTGGTGACTGTTAAGTGCGGCACCACCACTATAAATGAGGGTTCACCTGTTTACATTTGAAATACTCTATTCCCATGTAATTTCCAGCACAACAATCATCTGTGTAGTGTATTACTGTGCATAAAGGCAAAATGTGTGCGGTGCACTGTACATCGCGGTTGTCAGTTTTTAACCTAAAATTTCATGAAATCGTCATTATTGTGCACATTTTATATTTGTGAATGGATGATGTGCACATTTATGTTACAGACACATCTGAAGGCCGCAATGGGGATTATTGGTGTATGTTGAACAGTAGACAATGATCATTTGTAATGCTTTCTGAAGCAGGTATGCTTTGTCACATGACTTTTGGCTTACTTTTCAGGTATATATATTACTCTAGACACTGTGACCAATGTTCTAAATTGTTTGCACTCCTCACATAGGTACCCAGGGAAAGGGAGTAGATGACAGCCTCCAGTCAAACACCCATCTCCAGACCTTCAGACCATGGAAAAAGGCATGTAATCAATAAGTTTTGTTTAAAAAGGCAAACAATACAGGATTTATGTCATCAGTTGGACCCTGATTTACTTCCTCAAATCACTTATCCTACTTGTATTCCACCTATAGAGACTTATGGCAGTATTGCATTTTCTGGCCACAGGTTCCTTCAAGTACACTGAGGCTATATCTGGTGGTATGTCACAAACAATTTTCAGTGGTATACTCGTGACGTGCTTTCTGCAATGATGAAACTCATTGACAGCTACATGCAGTTCCCTAGACATGAGGATTTATCCCTTGTGAAGGGGGATTTCTATGGATTTAATCGCCTCTCACATGTGGTTGGAGCCATTGATTGCACCCATATTGCTTTAGTGTCACTGCAAGCCAGGGAACAAGTGTGCCTTAACATGAAGCACTTCCATTCTATCAGCTTGTAAGTTGTCTGTTTACTGGATTTGTACATCTCAAACCTCTGTGCCTTCCCAAGATCAGCCCACGATTCCTTCCTACTGTGGAACAGAAAGATACCCCAGCTAATGTCACAACTGCTACCGGAGAAGCCCTAGCTTATTGTAAGTTTGATTTGACCTAACTTTGTAAGGGTAATGTCAGGTAGTATAATCAGAAAATGTGTAACGTATTGTTGCACTTCTGTCTTTCTTCCATCTAGGAGACTAAGCTTTTCCCAGCTGTCCATGGTTGTTGGCACGGCTGAGGAATCCAACTATGCCAGGGGAAGTCCGCTCAATGAGGCCCATGGAAGACCATGGCAGCCAGTGGAGTGGGCTTTTGGGCTCCTGAAGGCCAGATTGAGATGTCTGGACAAGACTCGGGGAGCCCTCCTCTACTCACCGGCAAGGTGTGTCAAATCACCGTGGCTTGCTGCATGCTCCACAACATTGCCCTGCAACAGAAAATCCCTTATATCACAGAGCATAGAGACCATGATGAGCCACTGGGTGAGGATCCTGAAATGCCAAATGATGATGATAGTGGTGAAGAGGAAGGAGTTGATTTGTGTCAAGATCTCATCAACAACTTCTTCTCATGAGTGTAAGTATGTTGTGAGATGTCATAACTCTGACTATTTAAGCAACTCTTGTTGTGATGATGTGAGGAGTATGTTTATGGAAAATACTAGGAAGATAAAGCTCTTGCACAATCTGGTGAAAGGTGTTTGTTTTGTTAGTGTTGCCTTGGTTAGCTTAACATTTTGTCTTGGACTGTGTTCTCTAGAAGTTGACTATGTGAATTGTGTCATATGTATGGTTTCATAGCTAACCTCTTTGTTTTGGTCTGTTTTAGATACCTTCACCATGGCATCTTCATTTGGACATTTCAGAGTTGTGACATTAGCAGACAAATGATGCTGTTCTAACATATGAAGTGGACATGGGTTGTTCTTTGGAATGTCTATCACAGACTCTGGGTGTACAAAACCTCTACCAAGACAGCTTGCACATCAATAGGATGGAAGGTAAGAGGGTTCCCTTGGACTTATTCCTTGTGGTGTTGTAGTCCTAATGCATTATTTGTGCCATCATATGCTCCAACACAATGTTGTGTTGGGCCCAAATCATGTTATTCTGCCTTCACATTAGCTAAATCCTCATTGTGCATGAACTGTATGTAGCTGTTGATATCTCTCCTCATTGTAGGGCAAAGTGCTGGAGGCACATCAGTGACATTTGCTTGTGCCATTCCACCAGATGGAGAAACACTAGATTGGAATGACCCTGTGATCAGAAGCGGTTGTATTGTCATGTGTCTGTTTATTGGTTTAAATGATGTGGGATTCCTTTTGTGAGGCAGGCAATATGACTCTAGCTGATGATGTACACCTAATTTTATGTTGCCTATTGTATAGGAAATTGTCTGATGTGTCCCCTCCTTCCATGTTGTTAAGGTCTGTAACTGAAAATGTCATCACTGACACAGAATATTTGAGTGATTTCTGATGTGCTCAATCAATCAATCAATCAGGGAATTGTAAGCGTGCTACTCGCCCGTGAGGGTCTCAAGGCGCTGGGGGGGGATAGCAGTTCCGTTCAGTTGAAGAGCAAGGTCTTGAGAGCTTTCCTGAAGGTGTTCAGGGAGGAGGCGCGTCTGATGTAGATTGGGAGCTCGTTCCAGGTCTTGGCCGCGATGTAGGAGAAGGATCTTCCCCCTGCTTTGGCTCTGCGGATGCGTGGGGTTTCGGCGAGGACGAGGTTGGCTGATCGGAGGTTTCTTTTGGGTACGTGGAGGGTGATTCTGTCGTTGAGGTATTGGGGTCCGGTGTTATGTAGGCATTTGTGGGCGTGGGTGAGTATCTTGAAAGTGACTCTCTTCTTGACAGGGAGCCAGTAGAGCTTCCGTAGGTGTTTGCTGATGTGCTTGTGTCGAGGGATACCAAGGATGAGTCTGGCGGCGGTGTTCTGTATCGTCTGGAGCTTGTGAGTAGAGACTTTTTTATGACAGCGTAGAGGGCGTTTCCGTAGTCCAGCCTGGGGGTAATGAGTGTGTGGGTGACTGTCTTCCTTGACTCGGGGAGGGGGATCCATTTGAAAGTCTTGTGGAGGATGCGGAGGGTGTTGAAGCAGCTGGAGGCGACAGCGTTAACCTGTCGGTTCATGGAGAGGGAGGAGTCGAGTACGATGCCGAGGTTTCTGGCGTGGTCCGTGGGCTGCTGAGGGCGGTGGGCCACCAGGTGTTGTTCCATGCCAATAGGGAGGTTCCGAGGACGAGGTCTTCTGTCTTCTCCGAGTTGAGCTTTAGGCAGCTGTTGCTCATCCAGGCTGCAACGTCCTGCATTCCTTCCTGGAAGTTGAGTCTGGTGGTGGTGGGGTCCTTGGTGAGGGAGAGGATGAGCTGGGTCTCGTCGGCATAGGATACTATTTTGAGGCCGTGCTGTCGGACGATGGCGGCGAGGGGGGCCATGTAGATGTTGAAGAGGGTTGGGCTGAGCGATGATCCCTGTGGGACTCCGCAGTTGATTTCCGTGGGTTCGGAGAGGGAGGGTGGCAGTCTGATCCTTTGGCTTCTGCTGGTGAGGAACGATCGGATCCAGTCGAGGGCAGTTCCTTGTATGTCGGCATCGTGTAGACTGGCGGTGAGTGTGCGGTGGGAGATGGTGTCGAATGCTGCTGGCAGGTCAAGTAGAATCAGGGCTGCGGTGTGGCCTTGGTCGAGGAGGGTGCGGATGTCGTCTGTGGTGACGAGTAGGGCGGTTTCGGTGCTGTGGTTTCTGCGGAATCCAGATTGGGAAGGGTTGAGGATGGAGTTGTCTTGGATGAACCTTGTCAGTTCTGAGTTGACGGTCTTCTTGGCAACTTTTGCCACAAAGGGGAGGAGCGAGATGGGCCGTAGTTCTTGAGGTCCGTCGGATCTGCTGAGGGCTTCTTGAACAGGGGCCTGACTTCTGCGCGTTTCCAGTCATCGGGGAAGGTGCTGGTCTCGAAGATTGTGTTGATGGTGTGTCGTAGTTTGGGCGCGATGGCAGTGGCGGCTCTGTGGTAGATGTGCAGTGGGTAGGGGTCTGTGGGGCCCCCTGAGTGGATGCCTTTCATGGTCATGGCGGTCTCTTTGGTCGTGATCGGTGTCCAGGAGGAGATGGTGGGCTGGCTGGCGTTGCCAGAGGGCGGGATGGTTGCGGAGTCAGGCGAATGGCCGTTGAAGTTGTCGTAGAGGTGTTTGATCTTCAGGTGGAAGTAGGATCCAAGCTTGTCGCAGAGGTCCTGCTAGGGGGTGATGTCCGTGGTTTTGCTGCAGGGCTTGGTGAATTCCTGGATGACGCTGAAGAGTTCCTTGGAGTTGCTGGCGTTGGCGAGGATTTTGTTGTGGATGAAGGTCCTTTTGGTGGTTCTGATGCGTTGGTGGTATTCGGTCATGGCGTCCTTGTAGGAGGTGTAGTTTTATGGTGTCTTGCTGTTTCTCCAGTTCTTCTCCAGGCATCTGCAAGTGCATCTGGCTTCTTGGAGGTTGGTGGTGAACCAGGTGGCTTTCCTAGGGCGCTGTCTGTTGGAGTTGCGTAGTGGGGCAAGCTTGTCTGCGCAGTTGCAGATCCATGTGTGGAATTCCCTGGCTGCGAGGTTAGTGTCGATTGCAGCGGTGGGGGCGTTGCGGTAGAGGGTGGAGTTGAGTTGCTCTGTTTCTGACATCATGTCAGCCTATGATTGGAACAATGGAATAAAGAGTTTATAAGAGCAGACATTGCACGTATGTGTTGGTGTGACATGGTTGTGATCCTGAGTTAAACATTATTTACATTCAACATATCCATGTTTACACAGGTAACTTGTTTTAGCATTGTAAAGTTTACATGGAGTATATATACATTGCTAGATGTGAGAGATACTACAGGAGGCAATGAGTTTGTGACTAGTGTATTTATTGCAGTGAACAAGGTGAAAATAAACAATGTTCCAAACCAAACAGGGAAAACCAAAGGTGAAGAAGTCAGTCATGGTGGATGAAACTACAGTTGTAGATGCCAAATTGTCTTGAGTCCAAAGTCCAAAATACTACTCTAATCAGAAATGGAAATGTGTCCAGGAATAGTCCACAAAGAGAATGTGATGCACACACAAGAGGAAATAAGTTGTGAGGTTTCTTACAGGCAGTGGTGGGTGTTTTGCCATCCACACCTTCTGGATTTTTGGGTGGAAGTCCCTTCTTTTTGGTGAAGGGGTGATCGGCTGCTGCTGACACAGGGGGGCTGCAGGTGTGCCTTCCTCTGACAGGGCCTCCCTTCCTGTGGCTGCTGCAGATGTGAACAGGCTGGATGTTGGTTGAACACAGGATGGGGTGGACGGTGGTGGAAAAGCCATTCAGAAGGTGGTGTTGATGTCCTGCAGCACCCCAATGAGCTGGCCCATGTTGGTGTTGTGGGTGGCCAGCTCCTGGTGTATGTACCTCTGTACCTCTAATATATGTAAGGCTTGAAGGTAACCCAGCTGATAAGAAGTGACAGGTGACCCATTGTCTCTGCACTGCTCACATGATGACTAATTCTAGATATACAACCAAGTTGTGTGTTCACCTGTATTCTGCACAACTGGGCCTTGGAATGCTCAAATACACATGTTACTTCTATGCTGTGTTGGCTAAAATGTTCTGGAGATGTCATGTTCATTTATCATTCCAAAATGCGACATGTCAGCACATCTAACAAGCTGCTCAATTCCACTACATGTATTGAATGTTTCCAAATGTCTTGTTAACAAGTTTAATTCCACTAAAATAGATCACATTAGTAATCTCTACCTATTTTGTTTCTTCCTAGGTCTCTACTTACGGTGTCACAAACAATGTGGTTGTACATACCACATTTCCCTTCAATAACAATATTCTCCATTTCTCAACAGTTCTATCTGGCAGAGCATCTGACCAGAGCTTGCCCATCGAGCAGACTCCCACTCCAGCCCAGGATCAAGCCATCAGTGATGACAATACTCCTGGAGATGTGGATGACTTTCCTGGCACATCTGGTCAGTCTGGGCAGACAGCAACAGTGGGTCTCACTGTGCCCACAACAATACTTCCCACCCCAGCTGCAACAACACAGCCAACCTCTGCCCCCAACCTGTGTACCTATCACATTCAGTAACATCTAGTGCCCCCCAGTCCTGGATTCTGAGGTGGCAATCACCAGCCCTGTCACTTCTTGTTGCATTTAGTCTACTCCTGGATTAACTTACACCATATGTTGCTACTATATGTACTGTTATTTCTCTTCTGGTATTTTACAGATTTTACATCCGATCATCGCTCCCCAATGACCTTGCAAAATTGTTGTTTTTACCCTGCATGTAATTTTTTGTTTGCTTTTATGGTTGTGTTTCTTAACCGAATAAAGTTGAAATTGATTGAATGTGCCTTTTATATTGTTGATTTAATTGGTTGTCTGATTTTATTGGTTAAATTTGTTTATAGTTTGATTTGATTAGTTAATTTAGTTTCAGTTTGGATTTTTTTTTCAGTTATGTCCTTCTATGATAAATGCTAATTTAAGTTTAATTTATAATGTATGATATATAGTTTTGAATATTTTATATGTATATATATTTATATATACATACATACATACATACATATATACATACTGTTGGAAAGTGGATTATTGGTAGGGGCAAATGTAGGTCTGCCACTGGCAATAAGGCCACTAACACATGATAGGACTCAGCATAAGTCTTAGAAAATTATTCCCATGCTCAACCCTTGGTAGATTGGCTGCGAGCAGGCAGGCTTAACTTCATAGACAGGTATGTAAAGCATTAAAAAACACCAATTCAGTGGATAATTAAGACACAATGCATAATAAAAATCCAACACCAATTTATAAAAATAGGAAATATTTTTATCTTTAACATGACACCAAAACGACAAAAATCCAATGTAGGGAACCGGAGATATGAATTTTTAAAGATGTATCACTTTATAGCACTTCGAAACCTATAGCACCTTATTGAGATATCTGGTCGCAATAGACCGGCTCAAAGTCAAAGTTTTAGGCCGACCGCGATGGAGCCCTGAGCGGCTACCCCTCGCGGTAGGTCCCGGTCACAGTTTTTACCTTTGGACTTAGAAACATTTTTGGAGCTTTTTCTCATGGGGCCCCTCAATGTCCTTCACCAGGCCGGATTCGGTGAGGGTTCGTCGGCCTCGGATTTCTTCTACACCCGGTCAAACTCTGGAAGTCGGACCTACGGAGCTTTCAGCGGGACGAACCTGGATGGCTTGGCCGGCTCGCGGTTGAAGGCAGGTGGCTTGGCTAACCAGGTTGAGTCGGTCCCCCTATGGAGCTTTTTTTTTCAAAGTTGCTCCAAAGTTCTCCAAATTCCTGGATCTTCTTCCTGATGTTCCCCAAAGGGTCCCAAAGTGTCTCAAACTCACTCCAAGGGTCTGGAAGCTCCAAGATGGTCCTTGAAATTTGAGGACTTCAGTTCCCACAATCCACTTGGACAAAACCCTTACAAATCCACTGGTAGTTTTCCAGGTTGAGGATTCTTGGTAGGGGTGGGCGGACAACTCCGTTCTGCCCACGGAATGTGCGGAATTTTGCCTGTTCCGCGTTCCGTGAAGTAGGCGGAGCAGGCAAATCTCCGCACACTCGCAACGGAGCGGAGTTGGCCTCCCACCCGCCTCCCGCCCGCACTATTAAAACGTTAAAAAAGAACAATTTAAAACACCTTACCTTATCGGCGGCGTCCCGGGCTTCCCTCTTCCTCCATCGCGACTTCTTCTTGAAAACTGCGCATGCGCGGGGGCCCGCGCATGCACATTTCTCGCGAGGAATGCGCATGTGCGGGTGCCCGCGCATGCGCAGTTTTCAAGAAGAAGGCGCAATGGAGGAAGAGGGAAGCCCGGGAACGCCGCCGATAAGGTAAGGTGTTTTAAATTGTTCTTTTTTTACGTTTTAATAGTGCGGGCGGGAGGCGGGCGGTGCGTAGCGGAGCTATGCGGAGTGTGCGGAGATTAGTTCCGTCTCCGTGGCACTCCGCGTAGCCCCGCTATGCCCACTACGCCCACCCCTAATTCTTGGTGGTGATGATCCAGGTGAGCTCTGTTAACCTGTAGCTTGCAGGGAGTCCACTCTTTAGTCTTTTTCACAGCAAAGTAGTCCACAGGGCTGTAGGTCCAGATGGTGCAATCCTCAGAGGGCAGGCCTTAGCAATTTCACATCCAACTTCTCAGCATGACACAACGTCTTGCTTTCTTAAGTTTCAAGCAGCAGATCTGAGGGGCTCTGCCCTTCTCAGATACTTATTCAAAGTTCTCTGGGTCAAGCAGGAGGTCACTCCTGACCAATGGGGGCAGGGTAACTCCCCAAAGATATGACCACATCCTGTAGAGTGTGGCATTATTTTGTCCCAGAGTGCATCAAATCTTCCAAATTCATAATGGCTGATTTTCCAGCAGAGAGTTAAGAGCTGGCTAAACACACCCCTAGGATGGCTATTTCCATAGTCTCTCCCCTTGCATCTGCTCATTCCTTCCTTAACCTAGCATCTGGCTTGGGGTCAAAAGTTTAGAGTTGTAAATGACACTGGTTTCTTCCCTCCCCTTTGAAGACCATGGTTTACGACTCCTCCCCCTGCCCTGGCATTCCTGTGGAACAGCACACTGCCCTCCCAGAAGAGCTGGGTAACCCCAGGGCTCTCGATCACCTCTTCAAAGCAGCCTGGCTAAAACACTTAACTCTGACCAATCAGGACAGACCCCTGGAAGGCTGAATCTGGACCTACAAACAAGAAAGTCTTATAACTTCTTGTCTGTACATTTTAGGAGAAATTCAACAATATCATATTGTTGGATTTATCACTACCATTCTGGGAAGTCTTTGAATGGAAGTTCTATCATTCTCCTATCAGGAGTTATTAGTTAATAACTTATTGCCATGTTAACCTATGTGGTATGGGATTTGCAATGGGAAAAATGTCTTGGGTCTTTTTTCCAGCACCAGGACTTACAAAAACATATTTTATAAGTACTCCGCCTATATCTACAGGACCCCCACCCCATGGATCACTTAGGGGAGATAATAGGGGTTCTGAATCTGTAGAAATATTGCAGATCCTCCCTCCCCAGTGCTCCTAGCATCAAAGTCGAATTTGGGCAGCACTTTATCACAATGTGGGGAGTGAAATGTGAAATTTCACTTAACCCAGGGCATATAAAACTCATGTTATAAGGGTCCACCTTATAAATACCTTCCCCCCCCACCCCTGGGACACCTAGGGGAGACCCTGGGGGTTCCTAATATTTTATTTATTATTTTTATTTATAAAGTTTTATATAGCGCGAACATGACCCACGGGGGTATCAGAGCGCTTTACAATATACAGTTATTAAACATTAGATGGTTGAGGTAGTATACATACATTCGGTATTCGCCATTCAGTACAAAAGAGGTAGATAGTAGTATATGGGTAGCATAGGTGACTAGTAGTCAACATTTGAAAGGATTTATATAGCGCAGGCTAGACCCGGAGGTATCAGAGCGCTTTACATGAGAATCAGACCATAGTTGCAGGTTACATCGTTACAAAGGTTGCACAGTTATTAGAGCATAACTACATAATTACATGTTAGGTCGAGACAAACAATAAGGACATATACGTAAGGGAAAAAGCAGGCAAGGGGAGAGATACAAGGGGAGAGGGGGTAGGAGCAGGGGGAGTAGACAGAGAATGAAGGGGGAAAGAGGAGGGGGAGGGTGAAAGACACAGCAAGAAAGAAGAGGGGGAGGGTCACGGGGGCACAAACCGGTAAACGCGTTATAGCTGCGTCCAAAGTCCAGTAAACTGTGATCCCAGGGGAAGTGGCGTCATTCCCCATCTCCGTTGCGAGAGGCTCCCTATTATGCAGTGGACTCTCTCAGAGGGGTCTCTGAGACTCCAAGGTCTACCTACTGGATCCTTCCCCAAAAAGGGGAGAGGGAGTGCTTTGGCAAGGGGCGCCATACCAAACCTCAACTGTGAGTGGATCCCTTAGCGCAGTGGACTCTCTCAGAGGGAACACTGAGACTCCAGAGTATAAATATTGGATCTTTCCCCCACAAAGGGGAGAAGGAGTGCTTAGTCAAGGGGCACAAGGGACAGGGGGCTAGGTGGCGTAGCAGACAGGGGGAGAGATTCAGGGGAGAGGGGTTAGGAGCAGAGGGGGTAGACAAAGAATGAAAGAGGGAAAGCGGTGGGGGAGGGTGAGAGACAGAGCATGAAAGAGGAGGGGGCGGGTGAAGGGGGTACAAACCGATAGACGAGTAAAAGCAGTGTCCAAGGTCCGGTAAGCTGTGCTCCCAGGGGAAGTGGTATCATTCCCACATCTCCGCTGCGTGAGGCTCCCTTTACGCAGTTGACTCTCTCAGAGGGGTCTCTGAGACTCCAAGGCCTACCTACTGGATCCTTCCCCAACAAGGGGAGAGGGAGTGCTTTGGTAAGGGGCGCCATACCATACCATACCTCAACTGTGCGTGGCTCCCTTGACACTGTGGACTCTCTCAGAGGGGGTCCCTGAGACTCCAGAGTATGAATATTGGATCTTTCCCCAACAAGAGGAGAAGGAGTGCTTAGTCAAAGGGCAACAAGGGACAGGGGGCTAGGAGGCGGGTCGGAACTGGCAGGTCAACAGAGGGGGAACAGCCGGCAAAAGAAAAATCACATTAATACAAAAAGATAACACATTCAATACCAGGGTAAATTAGCGATTTAGAAAAAGACAGGATCCGTGAAAGGCAAGGGTCAGGGGGGACAGAGGGAGGGAGACAGCGAGTTGAAGAGTCCCACAAAGAAGAGAAACAGATAGCAGAAAAGGAAATGTATACATTGTATAGTCACTTAGGAGAGAGATGCAAACGGGAGAGCTCAGAATCACAAAATAGTGATATTAAGTACAAAGAACTATATGGATATGCCAAAACATTGTAGGTTATCCATTTTTAAGTGCCCAAAACAACAAAGTCGAGTTTGGGCACAATTTACTTTTAGAAGTAGTCATGGAACCCAGGGCTGCTTTTAAACTGACCTCAGGCTTCAGCAGTGCACACATGCAAGTGCAGAAAAGGCTGCTGGTCTGTAAACTGCCATGCCCTACTATATACTAGGGACTGATAGGTAGTTTCAATCCCCCTGCCCTATTATGTACTAGGGTCTTATAGGGTAGGTCATGCCAATCACAGGGGTACCCCAACCCATAGTGTACCCTAGTGTATGTAGGTGTTTTCACTGTATTCTAAGTGTTTTCAGCATAGCACTGGCCCTGGGCCTGGTTAGGCAGAGCCCAGGGTCAGTAAGAGTCAGTTACCACCAGTACCAGTCAGAAAAAGGTTGGGGGGTGCCCAGGGCACAGGATGACTTTGCAACATAGCCCCCCCCCCCCCAAACGAAAGGTGATGGGTTACTAACTGTAGGAGAGTAGGATCTGCTTCACAGGGGTACCCCCACTTTTTGCTGATACTTCACTGGTTTTCGACATTAGTCTGGCTGGGGCCCTGCTATTCAGAACCCCAGCCTAGCTGTTTCCTCTTTAAAAGGGTCTCCATGTGCCTTAGGCACATCACTGATTGGGATCTGGAGTGCCCTTGTAAGTCCCTAGTATATGGTATACTATGTACCAAGGGCATAGGCACCTCAGAGGCCTGCCAGGGGCTGCAGCATGTATTATGCCACCCCTGGTAGGCCATCCAAACTGGCACCACAGGTCTGCTACTGCAGCCTGGGTAAGGTGGTGCATGCACCCCTTGCAGTGGTATAGGTTACCTATATCACTAAATGCATACACACATATAAACCTATAAGTCACTCCTAAGGCAGGCCTTATCAATCCTAAAGGCAGAGTGCATGGTTCCTATGTGAGAGGGTGCCCCTGCATGAGCAGGGCCCCTCTGCAGCGTTCGGAGACCATCTCTGATGCTGTTTGTAGTGCAGCCTGACCATATACTCTTAAACGCATTATATCCTCGCGGTAAAATGCTAACTATGGAATGGCTGCACCTAAACATGTCGTGTTTGGTGTCAAACATCTTGGAATACTACCCCCCGCCAATCCTGGCGGCGGGGGTAGCATTCCACCCTTCTAGAGGGAAAGGCATGTTAACTCTGACGAGTCCGGTAACTTCTTTCCAGAGCCTGGCATCACAAAATGGATGCTGCTGCCACAGACACGAGTCTGGCCTCCTGCTGCTGGACGAAACTCCGGCAGGGGAGGCCTGGACAATAGGTTTCCTGTCCCAGGGAGGTGTGACCACCTCCCCAGACAGGACAATGTGTATTGGGGCTGGGCGGGAGCACTTTCGGGTGCTTTGAAGTCCTGCACTGGGGGCACATTTGGTGTCCCTGTGCATACCCCAGTTCAAACCGGATCAGGGGCTTGCAGCCCCTGCTTTGGCGCGAACTGGACAAAGGGAAGGGGTGTAGCCACCCCTCTGCCCTGACCCACCCATAGGTGGGGCCACAGAGTAGTCCATCCCCTATTTTTAGAATAAAGGTAGGAACCCAGTCCCTAGGACTTTAGATTATACCTGGACGAAACTCTGAAACAGAATCCTGGACCTTCGACGCTCTACTCACGATTAGAGGACTGAAGAATCTCCCTTGGGGTCAAGGAGTGACTCCCCTGCTTGGCAGGCACCAAAGAAGCATCTGTCCGGTTCGCATCACTGAAGCTCCCGTCGGACGCCGAAGTCATCGCATCACCAGAGGTGGATTCTCAGACTTCCCGAGGCTACCCTGAGTCCCCAGCAAAGCTGAGGCCTGTGGCTATCGTGGGTGACTTGAGACCGTGACCCCTGGACACCGAGCACATTTGCAAGTGCACCATCTTCTGGGTCTCCCAAGAAGTCGTGCTTTGGGCTCCGAGTAGCCCTAGCCTCCAGCACCACCTGCACCGAAGATCACTGGCCCCCACTCCACGAGTGTCCTGTAAGCCAGCTCCACGTGCGGCGTCACGAGGCTCCTTCGCGGTCGCTAGCCCGTTGGCTAGTAGCCCTTAACAAAGGCCAATCTTTTCTTTACTTGGCAGTCTGGTTGCTCCAGGCCTGCCCTCACTTACCTTCGCTGGGTGAGTTCCCCAGACCTTGCTGGTCTGCATCATCGATGATCTACATCTTACTCGAGACTTGCCGTTGCCAAGGCTTGTTGGGTCCAATCTGGTCGCCGACACCTCTGCACTCGACAGACATCGAGCAACAGCCCGAATCCTGCTCCTGGTCACCGACAACGCCTCCCGGACCTCGTGGCTGAAGAGTCAAGACGACCGTCACCGAATCTGAAGCACTCGACATCGGTGGGCATCTGTCCATCGCCTCCCTGGTCACTGGCTAGTGACCCAGACTCTGTCCCCTCTGCTTTCAGGTTCTTCAGAACTCCAATCCACTCTTGGATCCACCCGGACACTTTTCCCTGGTCGCCAGCAGCACTTTGCAGCAGATCGCCATAAGAACCGACGACGAAACCCGACCCCGAAAGGCACCTATGCACCCGGCTTCCCTGGGTGAGGTAACACGAGTACTCCGGTGCTCCCGTGGGTAGAGACTCTTCAAAGTCCTAGATCTCAAAGGGTTTTGTCCTAGTCCTCTTCTAAGTGTCCCTTTCCTCTATTTTCCCGATCCCGACTTTCTCCATAGAAGTTAACGGCGTATCGCGGTTGTGTATTTACACTGCACGCGTCTCCCGTGGGTCCCCTGTGTCACTACCTTGGGTGGTTCCTTGTGGTCCAAGCACTTCTAGAGGCTCTAGGCCTAGTGTCTAGTTCAGTCGTGGTTCGCATACCACTTTATTGGTATATGGTTTGGTACGCCCCTAGGGCCCAAACGTGTATTTGTGCTATTACTGTGATTTAAGATCTTATAACCTATGTACTTCGAACTCTAGCCTCATAAAGAGACTAGAGGGGTGTGTTTAGTAATAAATACATATATTTTGAATATATACCTGGTGTGGTGCTCTTTCATTTGGTCACTCAAGAGATTATAGACTGGTAAAACAAGCTGCTTTACATTCCTTCAAGACTTAGCCTGAAGGCTGCTCTCCATAGCTACCACTAGGATAGCTTTCAATAAGGTTGTCTTTAACCTACCTACCATAAGAGTCGATTTGGACTGGTGCAAGGTGCCCACTATAATTAGTAGACAGCATATGCCAGGCCAACTTCTCACACTAACCTACACCCTGGTAGTCCTCATCAGCTAAGTGGAAAAACCTGGAAAGTCAATCTGCATTTGCATGGGCAACCCCAGGTCTGTGTTCCACTGTAAAGTCCATTCCCTGTAGGGAGGTCACTCCTGTCCAATGAGCTGCAGGGTACCACCCAAAGGTCTGACCACTTCCTGCAGAGTGTGGCACTATTTTGTCCCAGAGTGCACCAATTCTTCCAAATTCTTAATTGCTGATTTTCCAGCAGGGAGAGAAGAGCTGGCTAAACACACCCCTAGGATGGCTAACCTCCATAGTCTCACCCCTTGCATCTGCTCATTCCTTCCCTAATCCTAGCATCTGGCTGGGATCAAAAGAGTGGAGTTGTAAATGACACTGGTATCTTCCCCTTCCCTTGAAGACCATTGTTTACAACTCATCCCCCTGCTCTGGCATTCCTGTGTAACAGACCACTGCCCTCCCAGCAGAGCTGGTCAACCCCAGGGACTCTTTATCACATCTTTAAAGCAGCCTGGCTAATCCACCTAACTCTGACCAATCAGGACAGACCACTGGAAGGCTGAATCTGGGCTTACAAACAAGAAAGTCTTATAACTTCTTGTATGTACATTTTAGGAGAAATTCACAATATCATATTGTTGAGTTTATTAATACCATTTTGGGAAGTCTTTAAATGGTACTTTTAGCCTTCTCCTATCAAGAGTTATTAGTAAATAACGTCCTGCCATGTTAACCTATGTGGCAGGGGATTTGCAATGGGAAAAATGACTTGGGCCATTTTTCCAGCACCAGGGCTTATAAAAACATATTTTATAAGTACTCTACATATATCTACAGGACCCCCACCCCACGAACACCTCAAGGAGAATTTAGGGGTTCTGAATATGTAACGATATTGCAGATCCTCCCTCCACAGTGCTCATACCACCAAAGTCGATTTTGGGCAGCACTTTATCACAATGTGGGGAGTGAAATGTGCAATTTCACTTAACCCAGGGCATATAAAACTCATTTTATAAGGGTCCTCCTTGTAAATACCTGATCCCCCACCCCTGGGACACCTAGGGAGACCCTGGGGGTACCTAATATGCCCAAACATTGTAGGACAACCTTTTCTAAGTGTCCCAAACACCAAAGTCGAGTTTGGGCACAATTTACATTTTAAAAGCAGATCTGCAACACAGAGACACTTTTAAACTGACCTCAGGCTTCAGCAGTGCACACATGCAAGTGCAGAAAGGGCTGCTGGCCTCTAAACTGCCATGCCCTATTATATACTAGGGACTGATAGGTAGTTTAAATCCCCTGCCCTATTATGTACTAGGGCCTTATAGGGTAGGTCATGTCAATCACAGGGATACCCCAACCCATAGTGAACCCTAGTGTATGTAGGTATTTTCACTGTATTCTAAATGTGTCTCTTTTAGCATAGCACTGGCCCTGGGCCTGCTTAGGCACAGCCCAGGGTCAGCCAGAGTCAGTTATCACCAATACCAGTCAGCAAAAAGTTGTGGGGTGCCCAGGGCACAGGATGACTTTCCAACATAGCCCATCCCCCAAACAAAAGGTGATGGGTTACTAACATACACCCTGGTAGTCCTCATCAGCTAAGTGGAAAAACCTGGAAAGTCCATCTGCATATGCATGGGCAACCCCAGGTCTGTGTTCCACTGTAAAGTCCATTCCCTGTAGGGAAACGGACCACCTTAACAGCTTGGGATTCTCCCCTCTCATTTGTATGAGCCATCTGAGAGGCCTGTAGTCAGTTTGAACACAAAAGTGAGTCCCAAACAAATATGGTCTCAACTTTTTCAGGGACCAAACCACAGCAAAAGCCTCTCTCTCAATGGCACTCCACCTCTGCTCTCTGGGAAGAAGTCTCTTGCTAATAAAGGCAACTGGCTGATCAAGGCCCTCTTTATTTAGCTGTGACAACACTGCCCCAATCCCTTGCTCTGAAGCATCTGTCTGAACCACAAATTCTTTTGTGTAGTCAGGGGCCAGCAACACTGGTGCTGAACACATAGCAGCTTTCAGAGTGTCAAAATCTTTCTGACACTCTGGGGTCCAATACACCTTTTTGGGCCTCTTCTTAGAAGTGAGTTCTGTTAGGGGCCCCACAATGTCCCATAATTTTGAACAAACCTTCCATAATACCCTGTCAGTCCAAGGAATGCCCTGACCTGAGTCTGGGTAACAGGAGCTGTCCAATCCAAAATAGTTTGGATTTTTTGCTTGGAGAGTCTGTACATGGCCCCCACCTACCAGGTGGCCCAGGTACACCACAGAACTCTGCCGTATTTGGCACTTACTTGCCTTAATAGTCAGGCCTGCCTGCTGCATGGCCTGAAGCACTTCCCTTAGGTGGCTTAAGTGATCCCCCCAGGTAGAACTGTATACAGCTATATCATCCAGATAAGCTGCACTGAACTGTTCCAACCCAGACAAGACCCTGTTCACCAACCTTTGGAAGGTGGCAGGTGCATTCTTTAAGCCAAAGGGCATTACCTTGAACTGATAATGTCCCTCTGGTGTGGAGAATGCTGACCTCTCCTTTGCTCCATCAGTGAGGGCAATCTGCCAGTAACCTGAAGTCAAATCAAATGTACTCAGGTACTTAGCAGCACCTAACCTGCCAATGAGCTCATCAGCTCTAGGTATAGGGTGAGTGTCAGTCTTTGTGACTGCATTCAATCCTTTGTAGTCCACACAGAACCTTAACTCCTTGGGTCCCCCCTGAGGATTAGGTTTAGGTACCAGCACCACTGGACTGGCCCACGGACTCTCAGATGGTTCAATTACCCCCAATTCCAGCATCTTAGCAACCTCAGCTTTAATGCTGGCTCTGACATGGTCAGACAACCTGTACAGTTTATTTTTGAGAGGTAGGCTGTCACCAGTGTCAATGTGGTGCACACACCACTCAGTGATGCTTGGGGTCAAAGAGAACAGGCCAGCAAACTGCTCCAGCACTAGCTTACAGTCTCTGTGCTGCTGGTCTGTCAACTAGGGAGAGAGTACAACCCCCTCCACTGACCCATCTTGCACATTAGTGGAGAGGAGGTCGGGCACAGGCTCAGTATCCTCCTCCACACCCTCATCAGTGACCAGTAACATGGTCATGTCTGCCCTGTCATGGTGGGGTTTCAATCTATTCACATGCAGGACCCTAGGAGGGTTCCTGGGGGTGCCAAGGTCAACCAAATAGGTAACCTCACCCTTCTTTTCCAAGATTGGATAGGGCCCACTCCACTTGTCATGGAGGGCTCTGGGAGCCACAGGCTCCAACACCCACACCAATTGTCCTGGAGTATACTCAGGCATAGTATCCTTCTGATCATAACAGTGCTTCATGAGCTCCTGGCTGGCCTCCAGTTCTCTATTTGCCTTGTACATGTACTCTGCCATTCTAGATCTCAGGCCTAGCACATAGTCAAGCACATTGTCCTTTGCTTCTTTAAGAGGCTTCTCTAAAGACTCTCTCAGCAGGCTCAATGCCCCCCTCACAGGTTGTCCAAACAACAACTCCAAGGGACTGAAACCAACCCCTTTCTGTGGCACCTCCCTGTAGGCAAACAGTAAGCATGGGAGGAGAACATCCCATCTCCTCCTGAGTTTCTCTGACAACCCATTTATCATGCCCTTCAGGGTTTTGTTGAATCTCTCAACAAGACCATTTGCTTGTGGGTGATAGGGGGTGGTGAACTTGTAGTTGACACCACACTCATCCCACATAGCAGTCAGATAGCTGGACAGGACGTTCGTGCCCCTATCTGATACCACCTCTTTTGGAAAACCCACTCTGGTGAACACACCAAGCAGTGCTCTAGCCACTGCAGGAGCATCAATGGTTCTAAGAGGGATTGCTTCAGGGTACCTAGTGGCATGGTCCACTACCACTAAGATATACCTATTCCCTGATGCAGTAGGTGGGTCCAGGGGACCAACAATGTGCATCCCTACCCTTTCAAAAGGACCCCAACCACTGGCAGTGGTATTAGGGGAGCCTTTGTCTTGACCCCTGCCTTGCCACTGGCCTGACAGGTGACACAGGAGCTGCAAAACTCCTTTACCTTTTCAGACATATGGGGCCAGTAGAAATGGTTCACCAACCGGTTCCATGTCTCTGTCTGTCCCAAATGTTCTGCCAAGGGGATATCATGACCAAAAGTCAGGATGAACTATCTGTACTTCTGGGGCACCACCAACCTCCTGGTGGCCCCCTCCTTGAGGTATCTGGCCTCGGTATAAAGCAGTCCATCTTCCCAGTAGAGTTTGTGAAACCCACTGTCATCCCCCTCCTCTTGCTTAGAAGCAATCCGCCTCAAGCTCTCAAGGGTGGGACAGTCTCGCTGCCCCTTACTGAACTCCTCTCTGGAGGGTCCACCTGCTCCTGTCAGTTCTGCCAAATCTGACGTTCTGCCAAATCTGACAGCTCTGGCAGGGATGGAGTCCCTCCCTCAGAGGCTAGGTCCTCCCCATCAGGGTTAGATTCTTCTTGCACCTCTGGAGTTCCCTGGGCTGGCTCACCAGGCTCACTACCCTTGTCCTTGGATGCTTGGCCCTTTGTTCCAGGGTCCAAGTGTCCAGCCCCTCCCTTCTGGCTAGTCTGTGACCTAGTCACAGCACATACCCACTCAGGAAGCTCCAATATTTTCATATGGAGTCCTCTCCACCTCCGACCACACAGAGGCTTCAAGATCTTTGCCCAGTAAACACTGGACTGGGAGCACCTTTGACACAGCTACCTTCATAGGGCCTGTCACACCTCCCCATTCCAAATCCACCACAGCCATAGGATGGAGTTTGGTGGTGCTGTCTGCATAAGTCACCTGGTGAAACTCACCAGGTAACAACCTCTCTGGAGGCACCAGCTCATCCAGGACCATAGTTACACTAGCCCCAGTGTCTCTGATAGCCTCAACCTCAGTCCATTCACTTTAGGCCTCTGCCTGTACTTGTCTATGTTTGGAGGTAAGGCAGCAAGGGTTGCAATATTCACCCCACCCAGGGACACTAAGGTTGCTTCCACCACCTGACTATCCTTCTCTGGGGCACCACTCTCCACCCCTACACTTACACTGGCAATCCCTGTGGATGGCCCCTTAGGGGGGAGCTTCTTGGCGCAGACAGACGCATCTCCCTGTTTGTGCCCTGGCTGGTTACAGTCAAAGCACTTACCCACCTTTGAGGGATCAAAGAACCTACCATTCTTTCCATGATATCCCCTCCTTTTGAATTTGAGTTGGCTCGGGCCCCCCCCTCCTTGTTCACGTTTTTGTGGGTCTTTGGAGGACTCCTTCTGGTTTTGACCTGCTTTCCCTTGGGCTTTCCCTTGGGGAGGGACCTGCCCTCCTTTCTTCTGGTCACTCCCCTGGTGCTGAATGGAAACCCGGGTTCTCACCCACTCATCAGCTGCTTCCCTCAGCTCTCTGGGGTCTGTCAGCTTAGAGTCCACTAGATACTGACGTAACTTCCCTTCTGCACAATGAGTCAAAATATGTTCTTTCAAAAACAAATTATACAATCCTTTGTGTCAATGCTGTTACCAACAATCCAGCCTTCCAGTGCCTTCACTGAAACGTCCACAAAGTCTACCCAAGACCTTGAACTCAATTTCTGGGTGCCTCTAAACTTCACCCTGTACTGCTCTGGAGTCAGACCAAATCTCTTGACTAAGCATGCCTTCATCTGCTGGTATGATTCTGCATCCTCTCCCTTCAGGGTCAGGAGCCTATCCCTCCCAGCTACTGGAATCAACTCCCACAGGAGTGCACCCCAATACTTAGAGTGGACCCTACTCATTCTAAGGGCCCTCTCAAAAGCTACTAGCCACTTGTCAATGTCATCCCCCTCCGTGTACTTTGGCACTATACCCTTGGGAAGTTTGGGATCAAATCCACCACCCCTGGATATCTCAAAATCTTCATCATTTTCACTGCCACCATTTCTTTTGAACGCCTCCTCCCTCTCCCATTTCTTCTTAGCCAATTCCAATTTCTCCTTCTCCAAGGCAATCAAAGCTAATTGATTCTCAAGCTGTCTCTCTGCAAGGGACAGTGGTGGTTCCTGAGTAAGGTACCCTTCCCCACTCCCACCATCTGGAATCATATGGCTAACACTAGTTAAAATGGAAGAGGCATCATCCTCACCCTCCTCTTGGATGAGGTTGGGGGGACACCCTCTACCCCCTTGACTCTCCTCAGCTACCCCAGCCCAGGCCTTTAGGGATTCAAGCAACCCTGCCTTCCTAAGCTTCTTGGAAGCAGGCAGCCCCCTAAGCCTACTCTGTTCCCTAAGATCTGCCATCTTGAACTGGGACAGTTTAGCTAGGTCCATCTCCATGGTTCCCTAGTTTTGGGTCACAACAACTAGGCACAACAGACTTAGAGCAAGTTGGAAAAATCAAAACAATGGATTAAACACAGTTTAGTCTAAATTCCAAAAATCAAACTCAAAAGTTTTGTTCTAAGGCAATTTAGAGGATTTTTATAATCTTAATTCACTTTACTGAAAGGTGTACTTCTTAAACACAAGTCCTCATCCACACCGCTGAGCACCAAATGTTGGAAATTGGATTATTGGTAGGGGCAAATGTAGGTCTGCCACTGGCAATAAGGCCACTAACACATAATAGGACTCAGCATAGGTCTTAGAAAATTATTCCCATGCTCAACTCTTGGTAGCTTGGCTGCGAGCAGGCAGGCTTAACTTCAAAGACAGGTATGTAAAGCATTTAAAAACACCAATTCAGTAAATAATTAAGACACAATGCATAATAAAAATCCAACACCAATTTATAAAAATAGGAAATATTTGTATCTTTAAAATGACACCAAAACGACAAAAATCCAATGTAGGGAACCGGAGATATGAATTTTTAAAGATTTATCACTTTATAGCACTTAGAAACCTATAGCACCTTATTGGGATATCTGGTCGCGATAGACCGGCTCAAAGTCAAAGTTTCAGGACGACCGCGATGGAGCCCTGAGCGGCTACCCCTCGCGGTAGGTCCCGGTCACAGTTTTTACCTTCGGACTTAGAAACCTTTCTGGAGCTTTTTCACGTGGGGTCCCTCGATGCTCTTCACCAGGCCGGATTCGGTGAGGGTTCGTCGGCCTCGGATTTCTTCTACTCCCGGTAAAACTCTGGAAGTCAGACCTATGGAGCTTTTAGCGGGACGAACCTGGATGGCTTGGCCGGCTCGCGGTTGAAGGCAGGCGGCTTGGCTGACCAGGTTGAGTCGGTCCCCCTATGGAGCTTTTTTTTCAAAGTTGCTCCAAAGTTCTCCAAACTCCTCGAATTTCTTCCTGAAGTTCCCCAAAGGGTCCCAAAGTGTCTCAAACTCACTCCAAGGGTCTGGAAGCTCCGAGATGGTCCTTGAAATTTGAGGACTTCAGTTCCCACAATCCACTTGGACAAAACCCTTACAAATCCACTGGTAGTTTTCCAGGTTGAGGATTTTTGGTAGTGATGATCCAGGTGAGCTCTGTTAACCTGTAGCTTGCAGGGAGTCCACTCTAATCTTTTTCACAGCAAGGTAGTCCACAGGGCTGTAGGTCCAGATGGTGCAGTCCTCAGAGGGCAGGCCTTAGCAATTGCACATCCAACTTCTCAGCATGGCACAACGTCTTGCTTTCTTAAGTTTCAAGCAGCAGATCTGAGGGGCTCTGCCCTTCTCAGATACTTATTCAAAGTTCTCTGGGTCAAGCAGGAGGTCACTCCTGACCAATGGGAGCAGGGTAACTCCCCAAAGATATGACCACATCCTGTAGAGTTTGGCATTATTTTGTCCCTGAGTGCATCAAATCTTCCAAATTCATAATGGCTGATTTTCCAGCAGAGAGTTAAGAGCTGGCTAGACACACCCCTAGGATGGCTATTTCCATAGTCTCTCCCCTTGCATCTGCTCATTCCTTCCTTAACCTAGCATCTGGCTTGGGGTCAAAAGTTTAGAGTTGTAAATGACACTGGTTTCTTCCCTCCCCTTTGAAGACCATGGTTTACGACTCCTCCCCCTGCCCTGGCATTCCTGTGGAACAGCACACTGCCCTCCCAGAACAGCTGGGTAACCCCAGGGCTCTTTTTCACCTCTTCAAAGCAGCCTGGCTAATCCACTTAACTCTGACCAATCAGGACAGACCCCTGGAAGGCTGAATCTGGACCTACAAACAAGAAAGTTTTATAACTTCTTGTCTGTACATTTTAGGAGAAATTCAACAATATCATAATGTTGGATTTTTCACTACCATTCTGGGAAGTCTTTGAATGGAAGTTCTATCATTCTCCTATCAGGAGTTATTAGTTAATAACTTCTTGCCATGTTAACCTATGTGGCATGGGATTTGCAATGGGAAAAATGACTAAGGCCATTTTTCCAGCACCAGGACTTACAAAAACATATTTTATAAGTACTCTGCCTATATCTACAGGACCCCCACCCCATGGATCACTTAGGGGAGATTTTAGGGGTTCTGAATCTGTAGAAATATTGCAGATCCTCCCTCCCCAGTGCTCCTAGCACCAAAGTCGAATTTGGGCAGCACTTTATCACAATGTGGGGAGTGAAATGTGAAATTTCACTTAACCCAGGGCATATAAAACTCATTTTATAAGGGTCCACCTTATAAATACCTGACCCCCACCCCTGGGACACCTAGGGAGACCCTGGGGGTTCCTAATATGCCAAAACATTGTAGGTAATCCATTTTTAAGTGCCCCAAACACCAAAGTCGAGTTTGGGCACAATTTACATTTTAAAAGCAGTCATGGAACGCAGGGCTGCTTTTAAACTGACCTCAGGCTTGAGCAGTGCACACATGCAAGAGCAGAAAAGGCTGCTGGCATGTAAACTGCCATGCCCTACTATATACTAGGGACTGATATGTAGTTTCAATCCTCCTGCCCTATTATGTACTAGGGTCTTATAGGGTAGGTCGTGCCAATCACAGGGGTACCCCAACCCATAGTGTACCCTGGTGTATGTAGGTGTTTTCACTGTATTCTAAGTGTTTTCAGCATAGCACTGGCCCTGGGCCTGGTTAGGCAGAGCCCAGGGTCAGTCCAAGTCAGTTACCACCAGTACCAGTCAGCAAAAAGTTGAGGGGTGCCCAGGGCACAGGATGACTTTGCAACACATACCTACATTTATATATGTCTCACAATCCTCGTGGAATCCGGGACACTTCTGCAACGGTGCGCGCAGGGTACGAGGAAGCCCTGTTTCAATATTACCTTCTCCACGTAGCAGATGCTACAGTGCGCACACTCCTTTTGTACAATAAGAGGCCAATTCCAAAGGGTGCATGGGGTGGTTTATTCAATATAGCAAAAGCCGAAAACCCAACTCATTTCGGCGCTTGTGCGCCTTGATCACGGGAGAGAGATCCCGTGATCAAGGCCGCTTGACGGCTGAAACGCGTCACGTTTGATTTATAATGGAATAAATCTGCTATTTTGAAGTCTCTACTTGGTCTCTGAGAACACGATTTATTGTGCTATGCTTTGGATTTAATTACAGGCCGCTCCACCGGTTTTCGCGCCACCTCCTTCGGGTCTCCGGTTTCCAGTAGGAGTACCCTGGCTGCTTGGATGGAGATATATATATATATATATATATATATATTCAATACTCCTTCCTTGTATCCACAAAGAAAAACGGAACGGACTCCACTTCATGCGTGCTTTAGTATTTTATTTTGCGCTTCTTGCCGCCATGACGCGTTTCGGGCTACCCAGAGCCCTTGATCACATGACATGCTCTAATTTTTTTCCCATTTTTAAAGTGACACAGTGCATTACGTGAAAAATAAATATAAAAAACAGACTATCCATTCGATCTCTGTTTCAACACCCTGCTTCTAACACATTTCGCCGTATATAGATTAAAGATGTTTTCATAAAAACCTGTGTTAAAAAATATATAAATATATCCATAAATATTGCTGTATAAATACATAAATAATATATTAAACACAAGTTAAAAAGGAGGTGACACTTGGACACAAATATAACATATATCTGCATAATGCATAAAAAAAGATGATGTTTTCCTCATCAATTTCATTTCTTTTTCTTTTTCTTACAAGTAGCCATTATGTGCAAATTTGCCATTTTAAAACAATAACTGTATAAATACTTTTTGTTAAAACAAATTACACATGCTAAAAATCAGATCAAATTTTTTTTTTTTTTAAACCAAGTATTGGTACTGTTGGTCTACTTTTTGTTCATGGTTAATCAAATATATTCCAATGTCCATCCTTACATATATTGATGTTAATCTTAATTGAGCCCAAACATTTTCTGTAATTGAGTTCCTATATACAGTACAAAGTTAGTGCATATCGCGCTCTCAAAAAGTGCTAAAGTGCTGTTGTGATGATTACTATTCATCTCTTAACAATAAAGTGACACCGTGCTTGATTTATTGTTTCCAGTGTGCCATGAGCCCATGTGCACCACTGGTAAAAAAACAGGATTTTGTTAAGAGAAGAGAGGCAGAATTTAAGTCATATAATACATTTAAAAGGATATGTTGTCAGTGCAAAATTATTCATATTATAGCCAAGTATACAGATCTTCAGTCGTGTTTAATCCATGTGGACTCTTACTATCTAAATCTAACATATATTTAGTTTCGAGTCTTCTGAGTATTGCATCTCTATTTCCTCCCCTTCTCAACGGGGGCACATTGTCAATTACGTAATATTTCAACTGATTAAGATTATTGTTGTGAATTTCGTTGAAATGGCGGGCTACCGGATAAGAACTATCATTATTGGTTATCGCCCGTAGATGCTGTAATATCCTCTTGTGGACATGGAGACGCATACTGCCCACGTATCTCAGTCCACAAGAGCATTCTAGTACGTAAACAGCAAACTCAGATTTACACGTTAAAAACTTGCTGATTAAAACTGGTTTGTCATTAAAAGGTGTATGAAATGTAGTTTTGTTTTCTCCATATTTGCATGCTTTGCATGTTGTACACCTCACAAAGCCTTTGCGTTTTGTTAACCAATTAGTATTGGTGGGAATTTCAGGACTGCTGCTAACTAGATAATCACTGGTGCTGCATGCTTTTCTAAATGTTATAGTGGGTGAGGTTGGCATTTTATCCCCTATAACCGGGTCACTTAAGATAAGGTGCCAGTTTTTCTTGATTATTTTCCTGAGACTATCCCTTTGTTTGTTATATGTTAGGATTAGCCTAGGAGTGTTTGTCACATTTTCTAAGATGTCTGACTCTTTCATTTTACTATTCGAGGGCTTAAACAACAGATTTTCTCTTGACATGGATTTAGTCCGTGAGATTGCTTGATCTATAGTCTTTTGCGAATAGCCTCTTGCTAGGAATCTTGATTTGCATTCTTGTTGGGCTATGTATAAATCATTATCATTGCTACAAATCCTACGAATATATATATATTATCTACTGGCGGTCGCCAGTAGATAGTTATAGTTAGGACCTATTTTCCATAGGAAATCCGCAACATTCTATTTGAAATAACGTTGGCGCCGGTTGACGAATCTTCGCGAAAGCTTCCAACTTGTTGGGGCGCTCTGGTCCGCTCCTATCCTGAAAGTCTCGGGGTGATTCGTCAAGCGGGGGCCGAGAAAAAAGGGGGGTCCCAAAACGCGTTTTCCCCATTCATTTTTCCATAGGAACCGTTCATCGCGGCTACAGCCCGAACTGCTGAACGGAATTACACCAAATTTGGCAAAGAGGTAGCCTTTGGTTCAGTGTCGTGCCTTTTGCTTAAATGGTGTAAATCCATTCAGTAGTTCCTGAGAAAATCAAAAGTAAAGTCACATATATATCTATGGCCGAGTAGGGTCCGCGTACCCTCCCGATCACGAGCTGCATGCTAATTGGCTGTCAAGTGGCTGTCAACACTCCAAATCAGGAAGTGTTGGCAGCCATTTTGTCCCTCGGTAGAACCGAGGGACAGAAACAAGTGCGCAAAACGCACAAAGGGGGCAGGGTAGAAACACCCTGACCCCCTAGGTCTGCTCAGGGGGTCCCACAAGGACCCCCAGGGCAAAAAAAAGAAAAAAAAAAAAAAAAAAGACCGGCATCGTGCCGGAGGCCCCGCCCCCTCCCTGCAGCAGTCTGCAAACGCGCCCCCTGGCGCGTTTTAAGAAGGGAAGTAATTCCCCTTGAATACTGGGGGTCCCTGGGGGCCAACTAGCCCACCAGGAACCTCCGGTATGCGCCAGGGGCTGCGTTGCAGAGAGGTGTACAGAGGCCACGCCCCTTTTACACCTCTCTGCAACGCAGCTCTGTGGCGCTTTTGGAGGTACATGGTGGGCTAGTTGGACTCCAGGGACCCTCAGTATTCAAGGGGACTTAATCCCCAACTTAAAACGCGCCACGGGGCGCGTTTGCACAGTGGTGAAGGGAGGGGCGTGGCTTCAGGTGACATGTGTGCAAACAGGCCCGTGGCGCGTTTTAAGATGGGGAATTAAATCCTCTTCAATCCTGAGGGTCCCTGGGGGCCAACTAGCCCACCAGGTACCTCCAGTAAGCGCCACGGAGCTGCGTTGCAGAGTGTTGTAAAAGGGGCGTGGCCTCTGAACACCTCTCTGCAACGCAGCTCTCTGGCGCATACTGGAGGTATCTGGTGGGCCAGTTGGCCCCTAGGGACCCTCGGGATTGAGGAGGAATTAATTCTCCAACTTAAAACGCGCCACAGGGCGTGTTTGCAGACATGTCACTTCAGGCCCCACCCCTTCCTTCACCATTGTGCAAATATTCCTCTAAAATCAGCCAAACTACGAATTCCGATTTACTCACCTGTTATCAGGAGAGACCTCAGTGCTGCATCTTTGAGCCCAGTACTGATCCTGAAAAGTAATTTTAACCGTACTTACCAGTAACTTGAATTTCCTTCCATAGGCTAACATTGACTGGTTTCACTTGGAAATTCTTCTAAGTGTGGGGTTTTGGAACTTTATAATATTCCTCTAAAATCAGCCGAACTACGAATTCCGATTTACTCACCTGTTATCAGGAGAGACCTCAGTGCTGCATCTTTCAGCCCAGTACTGATCCTGAAAAGTAATTTTAACCGTACTTACCAGTAACTTGAATTTCCTTCCATAGGATATCATTGCCTGCTTTTTGCTGAAAAAGTTTCTAAGTGTCGATTTTTGAAACATACAAATATTCCTCTAAAATCAGCCGAACTACGAATTCTGATTTACTCACCGGTTATCAGGAGAGACCTCAGTGCTGCATCTTTGAGCCCAGTACTGATACTGAAAAGTAATTTTAACCGTACTTACCATGAACTTGAATTTCCTTCCATAGGCTAACATTGACTGGTTTCACTTGGAAATTCTTCTAAGTGTGGAGTTTTGGAACTTTATAATATTCATCTAAAATCAGCCGAACTACGAATTCCGATTTACTCACCTGTTATCAGGAGAGACCTCAGTGCTGCATCTTTGAGCCCAGTACTGATCCTGAAAAGTAATTTTAACCGTACTTACCAGTAACTTGAATTTCCTTCCGTAGGATATCATTACCTGCTTTTTGCTGAAAAAGTTTCTAAGGTCGATTTTGAAACATACAAATATTCCTCTAAAATCAGCCGAACTACGAATTCCGATTTACTCACCGGTTATCAGGAGAGACCTCAGTGCTGCATCTTTGAGCCCAGTACTGATACTGAAAAGTAATTTTAACCGTACTTACCAGTAACTTGAATTTCCTTCCATAGGCTAACATTGACTGGTTTCACTTGGAAATTCTTCTAAGTGTGGAGTTTTGGAACTTTATAATATTCCTCTAAAATCAGCCGAACTACGAATTCCGATCTACTCACCTGTTATCAGGAGAGACCTCAGTGCTGCATCTTTGAGCCCAGTACTGATCCTGAAAAGTAATTTTAACCGTACTTACCAGTAACTTGAATTTCCTTCCGTAGGATATCATTACCTGCTTTTTGCTGAAAAAGTTTCTAAGTGTCGATTTTTGAAACATACAAATAGTCCTCTAAAATCAGCCGAACTACGAATTCCGATTTACTCACCGGTTATCAGGAGAGACCTCAGTGCTGCATCTTTGAGCCCAGTACTGATCCTGAAAAGTAATTTTAACCGTACTTACCAGTAACTTGAATTTCCTTCCATAGGCTAACATTGACTGGTTTCACTTGGAAATTCTTCTGTGTGTGGAGTTTTGGAACTTTATAATATTCCTCTAAAATCAGCCGAACTACGAATTCCGATTTACTCACCTGTTATCAGGAGAGAACCCAGTGCTGCATCTTTTAGCCCAGCACTGACCCTGAAAAGTAATTCTAACCGTACTTACCAGTAACTTGTATTTCCTTCCATAGGAATCCATTGTCTGGTTTTCAGCAGAAAAGTTTCAAAGTGTCGATTTTCACAAACTACAAATATTCCTTAAAAATCGCCTGTATGACTTAAACGCATTCTTTCAACTGTTTACAGGAGATGCACCAGTGCTGGATCCAGGATCCACCACTGAGTAAGAAAAAGTAACGATAACACTACTTACCTGCTAAGTGAATTTCCTCCCATAGGATAACATTGGTGATTCTATGTGAAAAAGTTTCTAAGTGTCAACTTTTAAAATACAATAATATTCCTTAAAAATCACTACTGTAACCAAAACGCTTTTACTCAACTGTTTACAGGAGATGTCCCAGGACTGAATCTAGGATCCAGTCCTGTGGTTAGAAAAGTAATCCATAAAGTAACTAATTGCATTTAACTTGAAATTCACTTTGAGCTCAATGTTGCATTGTGTTTGAAATTGTGTTGCCCATTGCAACAACTGTAACTACTGTACTTAAAAGTTTTTTTGCCTATTTGCAAAGTATTTAAACTAAAGTAATTCATTCTGAGAAAGTATATTTTGTAATGTAATGTATAATGTAATTACAATGTATTTTAAAAAATAAAATATCTAAAAATAAATAGTTAAAAAAATGAAGTAAATCAGTATCAAAAAAATAAATATAACAATTAATACATTTAAAAATTGTCATTTACAAAACCTTTGAAATTCACTGAAAAAAACCATAGGTTTCAGACATGTTATAGTTAGGAATTAGCATTTAAAAAACCTTACAAATTCACTGAAAAAACCATAGGTTTTAGGGACAGTTATAGTTAGTTGGACATTGCACTCGTACAAAACCCGTGAAATTCCCCCGTTATAGTTAGTTCAGGTAACTATAACTCGCGCCCCGCAATGCACTGCTGATGACGTCACATATTACATCACTCATGACATGGTCAGTGACATCACTGATGACATCACTGATGACATCTCAAATGACATCACTGATGACATCACTGATGACATCATCCATGTGATAATTTGATGCATCTTCTCACACCCTAATATAACTTTTGATACACCCACTGTAAATTACAGACTGCCATTGTCAAAACCATAGACACTCCAACACCAATTACTATATACACACTCACTGATTCTTAGGTCTACACACACACATCTACTCACTCACCCGTACAGTCACTCATACTTATAGTCACTCAGTACAGGACTATTATATGCACTCATACACCTATATAAACACTCACACACCGCCACTCATCCATAGAGGTGCTCACACTCCTAGTCAGTCATGCAAAAAATTAAGCACACACCCATTTACTCACCTATACAGTTATACACACACCAGCTCACTTACTCATACAAATACTAGCACATTCTTACGCTCTTATACAATCTCTGATACAAGCACACACTCATCCATACAGTCACTCTCACAATCACACACTCTCGCTTATAGCTATTATATACTCCAACACACATTTATACTGCCTTTCACATATGTAGTTACTCACACATGTACCACTGGGACATACATTCACTCACTAACACACTCTTACACACACTTACCCACCCATACAGTCTATCACAGATGCACTCTTGAAACCATCCACCCAGTGAATCACCCACTCACACATCTATGCACAGAGTCGCACACACCCCACCCACACAAACACTCAGGCACCCATACAGATACTCAGACAACCAATCAATAACTCATATAGACACTCATGTAGCTATTCACAAACCCATGCAGCCACTTACACAGCAACAGACAGACGGATACAGACATTCACCCAGTTTAGTCACTAACCCATGCATTCAGTAAGATACGTTTAATCACTCACTTATAGAGTTAGTCACGCACCTACTAAATCATCCATTCAGACACTTATACACCCACTCATTCTTCAATACGCCTTTCCCTATATATATTAAACATATTTAAACTTTACAGAAACACACAGTCACTGGATGATGTCATCAGTGATGTCATTTGAGATGTCATCAGTGATGTCATCAGTGATGTCACTGACCATGTCATGAGTGATGTAATATGTGACGTCATCAGCAGTGCATTGCGGGGCGCGAGTTATAGTTACCTGAACTAACTATAACGGGGGAATTTCACGGGTTTTGTACGAGTGCAATGTCCAACTAACTATAACTGTCCCTAAAACCTATGGTTTTTCAGTGATATATATATATATATATATATATATATATATATATATATATATATATATATATATATATATATATATATATATATATATTTTAAATATCTTTATTGGCATTTTGTTATCATATATTACATTGCATAATGAGCATAACAAAAAATGACATTTCTTGTTACTTTTCATTCGAACATTTAAGGTACAGTGTGCGACAGTGGTACACCACAGTGATGGGGTTTGCAAGCAGCTGTCAGTGTGAGGATGTAAGGGGTCCGTTCGATGACCGGTAGCACCCGCCCATTTATCTCAATGGGACTCTAGTCTGTTGCAGCTTACATGTTCCTCGTACCCTGTATCTGCCATACATGATGTGTCTTTTTCACCCCAGGGCATTGCAGTCAGACAGAAAATGCTGTATTGCCATCCAACAGTTCTGGTTGCCAAGCATACCAGATATACAACTAAACAGGTATAAACTAGAAAACGGAAAAAAAAAACTCAAAATGCACAGGCGCAAGGCCATAGTTATGGCAAGAGATAAATTACGGGTGGTTTAGCTTGTAAACTGGTTTCAGGGCGGGGCAAGCCCGGCCCGTGTCTACAGTGGATGTAACCATATGTTCAATACCCTATCACATCGGTGTGAGGGCGGGGAAGATGAGAGAAGACGAGGAGGTAGACATACACAGCATTCACGACTACCGTAGACCATCCCGCCCCAACCCAGTTATTCTCTGTGGCTTTGTCCATGGATGACCCACTGTTATCATCTGCACTGTTGGGGTGGCTCGGGTGGTCCCAGGCAAAGAGCGCGTTCCTCCATAGGTCAGCGATTAGGCGCTGATGTAGACCTCTCTACTCCTCCCTACCTAATGCTCTACCCTCTACAGCAGCCCACTTAGATACCTCCTGGGTCCAGGTGTTAATCTGTGGTCCCAAGGCTAACTTCCAAGTCACCGCAATTCGTCTCTTGGCCAGCGCCAGGGCCAGATCTATAAATCGATTCCCCACCTTGCGCTTAGGTGGTCTGGGGAACTGGCCGAGCAGGCAGGCCTCAATTGTAAAATCAAGTATACGACTTAGCGTAGCATTAATCTTAGCCAGTGCCGCTAGCCAAAAGCTTTGTAGCTTCACACAGCTCCAAGTCATGTGGAGGAAGTCCGCGTCTAGCTGACTGCACCTCGAGCAGCCTCTCGGTTCTTCCCTAAAGGCAGCAAAAAGACAGTGAGGGGTCATATAAGTCATATGTACATAATTAAATTGTAAGTATTTCAGTTGGGTATGACGAGAGATTTTCTTAGGAGATTCTATTTCTAATAGTCTGCCCCATTCTGCATCAGTGAGTTCTCTATCCAAGATTCTCTCCCATTTACCCCCTAGTTTCAGCAATGGGGTCAGGGACGCCTCAAGAAGGGATGCATAGAACCATTTAATTTGGTGCCCTGCTGTACCCAGTGTGAGTAGGGAGTGAAGAACCACATGTGTTTCCGGTTCTTCCCTTTTTCGCACCCCACAGTCGCCCAAATGTCCATACCAGCACCTCGTATATAAGAAACTGACATGGCGAGAGTCCACACCCATCAACCAGCTCAGCAAAAAGAAGTCAGTATTTATCCTGGTAACAGTCCCCCGTTGTCTCAATCCCAGCCTCTGCCCAAGGCGCTAGTTGCTCTACCCCCAGATTCGGCTGTGGCTCTCCATAGGGCAACCCCACCAGCGGTAATGTCGGAGAGTATCTCGGGATATCCGGTAGTCTTGTCATACATCTTTTCCAACTCTTCAAGGCCGTGGATTGTAGCGTCGAGGTGTATGGGACCCTTGTGGACTGATTCAGCAGTTTTGCCAGCAAAAGGTGTGGGTGCTGTCCTGGCTCCATCAAGTAGGTTCCCTCCTGGTTCACACCCTCCAGCCATTGAGCCACCCACTGCAGCTGTGTAGCCAGTTGGTAAAATTCAAAGTCCGGCACCCCCAGTCTCCACCTCATAGGGCGTTGTAGAATTTGTAAAGACACTCTTCATCTCCCGTCACCCCAAATAAAATCTCGTACCAATGCATCCAATGGGCGAAACCAACCCGCGTTCATCAGCACTGGTAAATTAGCAAAAAGGTACAGAAGGCGGGGTAGCATGACCATTTTGGTCAGGGAGACTCTGGCCATCAGAGGAAGCCGCAAGGAGCTCCAAAAGACGACACTAGAACGGAGCGATCGGAGGGCCCTGCCCAAGTTGCCCTCCCTTAAGTCATCCAGTGAGTGAAAGATCCGCATACCTAAATATTTAAATGTATCAGGGGTCCAGTTATAAGCAATGGGAAACTCCTGTGGCCTGCGGGAAGGGCCGGCCTGGAAACAGATACGTTTTGTGCCGATTACCTGGAGGCCCGAGAGGGCCCCGAAGTCATCCAGTAGCCCAAAGGCGGTTGCCACCCCCTCACCGCGTCCCCCAGGTAAATCAGCAGGTCATCTGCACACAAGGAAATCACATAGGTTCTACCACTCAACGTCAGTCCCAGGCCCTCCCCACCCCGATGAAAGAGCGGCTGTATCGCCAAAGCAAACAAAAGTGGGGCTAGGGGGCATCCCTGACGAGTACCACGCGTTATCGCTTAGTGTGGGGATATAGTCCTGCCCGTCCTGACTCGTGCCGTGGGGAGGGTGTATAACAGCTTTACCCACTTCAACCAACCTATCCTCAGCCCCATTCTCTGCATGACCTCGAGATAATCCCAGCTGACTGTATCAAACGCCTTTTCCAGGTCAACTGAAAGAAAGGCAGCCTGAGTGAAAGACCTGGCGTCTGAGTGATAAAGTACTGAATACAGTCTGCGCAGGTTATACGAGGTGTTGCGAGAGGGGATAAACCCATTCTGATAGGGGTGGATCAGTTGGTTCATATGTGGGAGTATTCGAAGTGGTAGAATTTTACTTAATAATTTAAAGTCGGTATTGAGCATTGACAGGGCCCTAAAATCTTTCACCCCAATGTCAGGGCCCGAACTTTTGGGAAGTGGGATCACTAATGCAGTTTGTGTAGAAGCTGGTAAGTGTCGTAGCCGCAGAACCTCATTGTACAAAGTCACCAGGTGGGGGGCCAGTCCGGCCCCATACTTCGTGTATAACTCAGCCGGTAGGCCATCTGGGCCTTGTGTTTTACCACCAGCCATCGAAGCGAAGGCACCTCTGACTTCCTGTATGGTAACGGGGGCACCTAACTCTTCCGCAATATCGTCATCTACAGTGTGGAGGTCCAACGGGGCCAGGAAAGCACAGAGCTCCGCCTGTGGGGTTTCCTGTGGGACGGTGTATAATCGTTCGTAGTATCCCTGGAAGAGACCATTAATCCTACCCGGGTCAAATTCAGTTGTGCCTATGTCAGTCTTAATGCGGGTAATTGGTGAACCCTGGGACTCTGGCCTAAATAGCCACACCAGCAGGCGTCCAGCCTTCCCTTCTTCGCTCTGCACTTTGTCCATATATGCCCTATAGTCATGGGATCGAAGTCTCTCAAGGGCCTCATCATATTGTTTCCGTATAGCCAATTGCTGCGTATGTGCCTGTGCCCCCATTCCCTGCATGTTATCCAATGTACATAGCTCTCCCTCCATGGCCAGGAGCTCCCGGTGTAGTTCCCTCTGTATTCCGGTCGTTTGCCCCTTGCAATGCCCCTGCACCACCACCTTGAATGCCTCCCACTCCACCAATGCTGATGACGCCGAGTTTGCGTTCTCGGCAAAGTATGTATCTACTAAGGTTCGCAGGGATTCCGCAAATGGTACATCCTCCAATGACAGGGGGTTATGCCTCCACGTAGGGATTGGAGGCCTTTGCCCACAGGGTTGATACGACATTAACAGAGGACTATGGCCCGAGAATGTCCGACCAAGATATTCTGTGTGTTTAATAGAACTGCTGATTGTTGGGGAGCACCAGAATGCATCCAGTCTTGTGTGAAGGTGGTGTATGTGGGAGTAGAAGGAGTATTCCCTGTCTCCACTATGTTAAAGTCTCCATATGTCTTGTAATTCCCAGTGGGCCATCCACTCCCACAGCCCTGCCGCCATCCTATGGGCCTGCGACCCTGAGATGGGAGGGTGAGAGCGGTCGAGCAGCACATCAGCCACACAATTAAGACCCCCCCAAGACCACCTGTCCCACTTTTATGTCAGCTGCATGAGCGGAGGGAGAGGTCAGATAGGCCAACTGGTCTTGGTTGGGCGCATAACAGCAGCCCAGCGTAATCTCCAGGCCTAGGAATCGCCCCGCAAGAAGGACATATCGTCTCACTTTATCAATTAATGTGCGTGTTGCTTCTAAAGGGACCCCAGGACAAATCCATATCAGCACCCCACAGGCATACGCTTAGAATGTGGTAGCAAAGATCTCCTACGCAGGTTTCCTACCTCACCCTGGGTAAGATGTGTCTCCTGCAGAAACGCTATCTGTATACCCAGATGCTTCAGGTAGTTATGTATATTGTGGCGCTTGGACATTGACCCCATCCCCCTAATATTCCATGTGAGAAACTTCAGGTCCTGGTGAGGGATCGGCATCCTGTATGTTTCCACACTCCCACCCCCATGCTTTCCACCCCACCTATGTCATTGAAAAGAGAAGAGGTACCCGCCTGCATGATGAACAAAACAAATCAAACACAAGAAGTCCCAACACTCAACAACTCCCTGGCCCCAGAGCATACTGGCAATGGCCATCTGCCCAAACTCGAAATGTATCTTTGTGTAAAACAATAAAGGCCCAAACCAGCCACATACTACTATGAAGAACATCGTGGTGCGCAGCGGTGCTCCATGCACCGGCCCCAGTATTTGTCCAGCCAGGGTAGATCAGCCACTAAGTCAAGGCGACATCGGCCCCCCAGAGGGTCCAAGTGGGCCTCCGTCTGCGGCGCAGACAATGGCTATATGATTTCATCTGCAATTTTCGGGGTCACCACCGGTAGATCCAGGCTAGCCCTGTCAGAGGTGTCCAATTCCAAGCCCTCGGTCCCCTTCATGGAGCGCGATCCCACCTCTGATGGGGAACCACCTTTCCGTACGATCTCAGCCACCGCCTGCAGCGCTGCCGCTCTCTCCCGCTCCGTCTGTGAGGAACTTGGCTTCTTTGCTGCGGAGCGTTCAGATCTTCGCTGGGATCACTTCCTGGGTCTACGGCCTCCTGCTACTTGATGGAGCTTTTGTGTTGATTGGGCGGTCTCAGTTCGATATGTCTCTATTCAGTCCCAGGCTACTTTGGGGTCATCAAAAAAGTGAGTCTTACCATCTAGTACAATGCGGAGCTGGGCAGGGAATATAAGGGAGTACCGGAGGCCTTCATCTCTGAGTTCTCTCTTTACCTCCAGGAACGAGGCACGTTTCCTTTGGACCTCCAGGGAATATCGAGACTTTATTGTTGTTTACCACAAAGGGGCCATCTGTGCGGGCTTTCTGCAGCAGGATGTCTCTGTCCCTATAGTGCAGCAGTCTAGCCACCACCGGCCGCGGGCATGTCCCGTTGCTGGCGGGTGGGTCGGCACCCGATGCGCTCTTTCCAGAGTGTAAAATGATGTCAGAGCCCCCGGGGCCACCACCTCTATGAGCCACGGCTCCAGATACGCCACCATGTTGCCATTCTCGATCCACTCCGGCAGGCCAAGGATCCATATGTTGTTTCACCGGCTATGTCCTTCTCCATCTTCTGCCCTTCGTTCTAGGGTCCGGACCTTGTCAATGAGTTCCGCTACTTGCTGCATGAGGGCCTTTTGTGCAGGGGACAGCTCCTCGAGTCCCGACTTCACCACCTTCACCCTTTCATTTAAATGTTGATGTTCCGCACGGATGAGCCCCAGGCCCACCAACACAGTACTGATGTCCTGGTGAAGCGTCCCCTTAGTGTCCGAGATAGCCTCCAAGATCTTAGACTATTGTTGTTGAATGGGATCCATCTTCGGTTGGGTCTCAAGGCTGCCCCGCGCCTGTTCTTGCGAGGCTTCATCCTGCTCTGGGGCATTCCCTGTGTGCTTCACCCGTGCTTTGCCCATCTCTGCGGCTGCAGCGGAACACTGCCCACGTAGGACCGCCGGACAGACCGCCACAGGTACCCCCACCAAATCCAGGGGCCTGCTCCCCCAGCGCACCAGTCCCGCACAGTTCTCAACGGGGTCGCTCACCCACTAGGGGTCAACAAAGGAAGTCCGGCGCCACCATTGTGTCCAGCCCCAGCTGACTCAATTTCTAAATGTGCTCGTTGGGGGGGGAACCCTCAGTCTGGTAATGGCAAAGGGAATACGTCCACCCTCAGGTGCAGTGTGTGGGTTGAGGCTCAGTTTAATCACTACACCCCTGTACGGCACCACTCCAGTGACTTGCTTCTCATGGCCCGATAGTGCTATTCCCTCAACATGCAGGCATTGCATTTATGGCCGCCAGTCTGTTCGCCCCCACACCAGCACCTCGATGCAGGTCCTAAGCTCGCCGCGGGGCCAGCCAGTGTTCCAGGGGCACCTTACCCCGACCACATCCTCTACTCAAGGGCCCGGCCCCTCCGCACAGTCCCACTGCACATACACTGGGCTCCAAGTTGGGCCCCAGGAGCAGGGAGCATACTTAGTCCAACTCCCTGCAACCCCGGGGGGGGTCCACCAGCTGGGGGCCAGTCGAGCCCCTTCCTCCAAGCTCTCCGGATCCATCAGCCCCAGGGCCCGCACACTAGCTTTGTAACAGGAGCCTCACTGCCCCTCATGCTCCGCTGAAAATATAAACGTCCTCTTGCGCACCCCGCTATGCAGTGTACAGGCAATGTCTCAGATTCATGGGGGTGTGTCGCATGAGCAGGAGGCTCTCCCTTAGGGTCACACATCAAATCGTCACGCCTGATCCCAAGCACCACTCCAGGCCACCAAGGCAGGAGCCCAGGAGCACCCTGACTCCGGGTACAGCGTTGCCTCTGTCCCTCAGGAGCTGGGCCCAGTCAACACCCCTCGATCCCAGCATGGGCGCCGAGTCTGCAGCAGCCGCACTCACCAATCCGTGACTGCTGTATGATGCCTCCTCCGACAGGGCCCAGCCGATGTGCCAGGCCCAAGTTCAAACGCACCTCAGGGTTCCCTTGGGCCTTACATCTTCCGATTCGGGATGCGCTGGTCATCGATGCCTTCCGGCATCCACCGCCCTTCATCCGGCTCAGGGACAGCAATGGAGTCTGGCCAACAGGGCAGAACTGCCGTTTCGCCTCTGGTCGCCAATAGCACTGCGAGATCTCCAAGAGGCAGCACCAGGGCTCATCCACCCCGTCAGGCACCCAATGCCAAGGCCCGGGGCCCGGCTAGCATTCACGACCACCTGCTATAGCCACGGCCTCCCTGGTCACAGCGATCACCTCTGCCTCGACCCTCCAAGGTTAGCCCCGCCGCCTCAGACCATCCAGGCTGGGCTATGCACCAATACTGAACAGATAAGTGGCAGGCCAGTGCAGAGCTCGCCGCTCACGCGTCATACATATATTATTATTTAGGTTGTCTAAATGTTTGAGGTTAATGAAAATTGTTTTGGGGTTGTATTGTTATGATTTTAGGTATACATTATAGTAGTGTGAGATATAAATATTTTGGTGATGTAATATATTTATATTTAATTTAAACATGTATAAAATGTTTGAGTTTATTGCAAATTGTTTTACATAAAAACTGTTTTTTAAATTATATTTATTAATGAAAATAACATATTGAGTCACTAATCCGATTTCTTATAGCTCTATTAAAATCTTTGTTTCCATCACACTTCAAAATTAGAAAAAAAAGCTTAATTTGTGTTTTCCTGTTTATTAAATTTGAAATATTTGTACAGCACTGTGTGTTAGACACCAGAAGACTAGACTGACGTTTGACTTCTGTCTGTGCACCACAGTACATTTGCCAAGTAAAAACTAACTTTAAAGTCATCTATAATGTGCGTTCACCTTTGGAACGACAGCATGGTTATTTAAGTGCCCTCTAAGGGCTCAAAAGGCTGTTGTTGTGGCCCCCTCTCACCTCTTGGCCCCAGTGCATTGCACTGGCTGCCCCACTGTTAGCTGCAACCGTGCGTTTGAGAGGGTGCATGAAGGGCATGTGAGTGTGTATAGGCTAGAAGCAGGAGATCTGGTTATTGAAGGTTGACTGAAGGTGTAGGAAGGATGTCTAAGATAGCATAATGGCCGTGCAAGGCATATGCTTGTCCAGTGAGGAGCACAAAGGCAGGGTAGTGGTGTTTGGAAAATGTGTTAAAACATATCAAATCGTTGGCAAGTCTCGTAATGCTATTTGCAAACCTAATGCCTTCCTTACATGTTGGCCAGAATACAGTTGTTGTTTACCATCCTTGGTGTTAGACCTGGCATCCTTAGAGTGTCTTTCCCTAAACTATTTTGTATTTGACCTCCACGTTTTTCTGAATCTTTTTGTTGGCCTTAGGACTCTGAGCACTTTACCTCTGCTGACCAGTGCTAACGTGCATGTGCTTTGTGGCATCTGAGACTTGCTAGTCTCTGATGTCATGGTGCCATGGATACCCATGGTTCCATGATATTGTTGTTCTGTTCTGTACTTAGTTTCCTAGGTGTTAGAATGTGTTTGTTCAAATGCTTAGGGCAGTTACCTGGAGCTGTTACCCAGACTGGCTGTGGCTTGGATGGGTCTTTCCCTCCTTTGGAATAAACCTTGAAACCTTTCGCATTCCTGCGTCCTGTGTCATCCCTTAGCTGCATGAGAATCCTACACTGGCGTAGTCGGCAGGATGGAGCGAAGGAAGACCCAACAGCCTCAACTTTCAACTATTGAACACATCCTATTCTTACCACCCTAAGGTACTGTTTCTATCTATGTTTATGTGGGACTGGGAGCTGTTCGCCGCGTTTGTCTCACCTTTGTCTCTCCGTGATTCAAAGCCGACGCGGGCTCGTCCCTGGTGCGCTAGCGCTATTTACGTCTTGGTGGGATTGGGAGCTTTCGCCGCTCGTCCCTATTGACACCTCTAGTGCTAGAAGTGGCCTGGATTGTACACTGCTGCGAGAACACCTATTCCGTGTTTCTTGCATTTTTGCCTCAACGCAACGTTTTCGAATACGCGCTCACCCACGCGCGCACACTTACCCTCTTGCCCTCTATCCTCCTGGCATTTTCTTCATTGGGTTTGTTTGCCATTCTCCTGTTGCCTGGTGGATTCGTCACATCTCTGTCTGGAACTGAGGCTTCGACATTACGCAGAGCTTCGTCATTACGCTGATCTCCTCCCTCAGCCGCCATCTTGTGGTTGGTCTTCCGTGGGTTTTCTAGGTCGTTTCCTAGCAACGCGTCCTTCATGAAGATTTCCTTTTGAAGCCAACCACGAGTCTTGCACTTCACTGTGATGTGCACACATTTCGGGGTGTTTACACTTTTGACTGCCTCAGTTTCCTAACATTCTCCAGCTGTGCTGAACATAATTTTGCCAACAACGTGGTTTTAATCTTTTTATCCCCTTTTACACCCAGCTCTTCAGGTTGCACTCTTGTGGCACTCCTGCAAACCTTGATTCATCTGTGACACGCACACATCCCAGATTACTCTGTTGTGTGGCGTTTCTGTGACACGCACACATTGACCGGTAGTGTGGTTCATCTGGGTCATTTATAATGTATTGGTCATTCAACTTTCTGTTCATTGCTCTTTTATCTTAGGTCTGTATAGTGTTTCCACATTTGCTAGCAGTCATGCAAAATGTAACAGCCCCCCCCTTCTTTTTGATGTCACCGGGTGAACCTGGAATTAAATGGCAAAAGTGGAAAAAAGTTTTTGAGCGCTATGCCAGGGTTTGTGGCGTAAGCCTCAGTGCTGAGCGGAGAGCTTCTCTTCTTTTGCATTGCCTCGGTTCTGAAGGGCAAGATGTTTTCGATCATCTTCCAGAGCTTAGTGATGCAGAAAGAAGAGATCTTAATGAATTTGAGATCTGCATGAAAAAGCTAGACAAACATTATTTGCCTAAAGTAAGCACCATACTAGAAAGGTACCTTTTTGTCAAGAGACTACAAAATGATGGTGAATCTGTTGAGGTGTATGTTACACAACTTAGGAAACTTGCCTCTTCCTGTAAATTTGGCGAGTTGCTTGACGAGAGAATCAGGGACCAATTCATGTTGGGATGCAACATTGAAAAAGTTCGAGACGAACTCTGGTTGAGGGACGAACCTTCTCTAGATGAGGTCTTACAAGTAGCGAAAAGAGTTGAACATTCTTTAAAGTGTGTTGATACTTTGAAGAAGGACAAACAAGTTTCTGTTCAAGTTGTCAGGGAAGAAGCCAAGTCTGTACTAAAAGGTGACAACGCTGTCAAGTCTAAGAAGAAACCGTTTGTTCCTAAGTGTTTTAGATGCGACAAACTTGGACATTTCGCTAATGATATAAAATGTCCTGCTTTGAATGTGATCTGTTCCAAATGCAAGAAGAAGGGTCATCTTTCTGTTGTGTGTAAGAACAAGTTGTCTACATCTAATGTTAAGTGTATAGAAGAGGAAGACTTTGTATGTGGACAAATTGTTGTTCAAATTGATTCTGCATTGGAACAAAAATCCCTTCCTGAACAAAAATCTTGTCCTGTTGATACAATTCAGGTCGAAGGTGAATCTACCAAAGTTCTTTTTGACTCAGGGGCTAAAATCACCATAATCTCTAAAACCTTCTATCAAACTAAGCTTGCCTGCAAGATTTCTCTTCTAAAACCTGACATTCGCCCTTTGGCCTATGGTGGCGAGCCCATACCACTTTGTGGTTATTTCCTGGGTCTCATTGAGTATGAGGGGCGATATGTTTCTGGTAAAGTTTATGTTTCTCAAAAAGGTGACAGCATCATTAGCTGGTTTCACCAGGGAGACTTAGGTGTCATGCTAGACCCAAGTAGTTCCTCTCCCATCATTCTTAAACAAGTTGTTCAAGCCATTCATGTGAGTTCTGATGTCAGTGTTGAAACACGCATTAGAGAGAAATTTCCCAAAGTTTTTAGAGAAGGAATTGGTTGTCTCAAAGATTTCAAATTAGACATTCCTTTACGACCCAATTCAAATCCGTCTTGCTGCAAAGTTAGAAGTGTACCTTTAGCTGTGAGAGAAGAGATGAAGATGGAATTGGAGAAACTCATGAAAGGGGGAATAATTGAGGAAGTTGCTAGTACAGATTGGCTTGCTCCGGTGGTGGCTGCACGCAAGGCCAATGGGTCACTCCGCTTATGTGTGGACTTGAGGCAACTCAACAAATGCGTGGTCGTGGATAGATATCCACTTCCTAACATTTCTGAATTGCTAATGTTGTTGGCAGGTGCCAAAGTCTTCAGCACCATCGACTTAACTTCAGCTTACCACCAGATTGAACTAGCAGAATCTTCAAGGGATCTTACCTCTTTCATTTCCCCGTTTGGGACTTTTAGGTTTGTTCGGATGCCGTTTGGTCTGGTGTCGGCGGCATCCATTTTTCAACGTGCAATGGAGAGGGTTCTCAAAGATTGTAATGGTGTCTGCGTCTACCAAGACGACATTCTTGTGTTCGGTAAAGATTGTGAAGAGCATGAGAATCGCCTCGATGTTGTCCTGGGTAGGCTTGAAGCAGCTAATCTCACCATAAAGCTGGAGAAGTGTAGGTTTGCGACTTCTTCGATTCACTACTTAGGGCACACTGTCTCAGGAGAGGGTATTGCTCCCAAATCTGATCTAGTTGACACTATATCTCTCATGCCAGCCCCATCTTGTAGAGAAGAACTTATGAAGTTCTTTGGAATGGTCGAATACTACAATAAGTTTGTTGAGGGTTTTGCAGAGCATTGCACCTGTATGAGGGGACTCCTAAAGAAAGGTATAGAGTTTAAGTGGAGTGAGGATTGCAATCGTGAATTTATTTCTCTTAAAAGGAAACTCAGTGATGCCCCTAATCTCAAGAGTTTTAATCCCTCCAAAATCTCCATTGTTACCACTGATGCCAGCCTCAAAGGGGTGGGTGCTGTACTCCAGCAAGAAGGTGAGAATGTGATGGAAACCATCACGTTCATCTCTCGTGGGTTTAAGGATCCTGAGTCACGTTACTCTGTGATTGAGCGCGAAGCTCTCGCGGTATTCTGGGCTATCAAAAACTCAAGAAATTTCTTTGGGGAACTAAATTTTTAGTTAAAACCGATCACAAGCCCTTGTGTGAGATTTTCTCTAAAAAGGGATAGACCAAGTATCGGGCAGAATAACCAAATGGGTCATAGCTCTTCAAGAATATGACTTTGAGATCCGATACATTCCTGGTGTTGAGAACACTGTTGCTGATACTCTTTCGAGATTGGTTGTTGATGGACCTCTTAATGATAGCATTGATGATGATTGGAGCGAAAATGATTATCATGTGTGTATGGTGGGTGAAGGCATCATTGATGAATGTCAGTGGCGCCTTAAGTTATCCTTGGATCCTGTGTTGTCTGAAGTAATAGGTCTTATTCGCAATGGTTGGCACACTAAGAAACAGGGATCTGAAGAGACTTCCAAGTTCTGGGGGGTTAAAGATGAATTGGCAGTATGCAGTGAGATGCTTATGCGAGGCACACGCTTAATACCCCCACTTGAGCTTCGCAAAGGGTTGGTGGATTTGGCTCATGAGTCTCACTCTGGCATGTCTAGGACCAAGGAGAGGCTCCGGTCCTCTTACTGGTGGCCAGGAATGGATATACAGGTTGAAAGGATTATAAGGGATTGCATGGTGTGTGCTACGAGTGAGAAATCCAATCTTGTGAGAGTCCAACCTATGGTTATCAGGGAGCTTCCTCGTGGGCCTTGGAGAGAATTAGCTCTAGACATTGTTGGTCCTGTCCATTCAAATGGTCAACAAATCTTCATTTTGGTTCTCCTAGATTTATTTTCCAGATGGCCCGAGATCCACTTTACCTCTAGTATAGAGACTGTTCAAATAATTACATTTTTAGAGACTCTCATAGGCAGAGAAGGGTACCCTGAATCCATTCTTACGGATAATGGGGTGCAGTTAGTCTCGAAAGAAATGGAGACCTTTTGAAAAACCGTGGCATAAAACACAAGAAATGTTCCCTTTACCACCCAGAAACCAATGGGATGGTAGAAAGGTTCAATAGGGTGTTGAAGGAAACCATCTCCTGGGCCAAAAACTCTGGGCTCAACTGGAAGGAACAGGTTCTAAGAATGGTTGAGAATTATAGAGTAACTCCTCACAGTTCTACCGGTCAGTCTCCCTTTGTTCTACTTAAAGGAAGAGCTCCATGTACTCAAGTTGAACCCTCATGGGTAAGACGCCTTGAGGAGTCTGTCTCTGGATCCGCTCCTCAAAAGAATAGTATCATCTGGCGGAAAAAGGAAGAGGCCAAATGTATAGCTAGGAAATTGAATTTTGACGCCAGGAAGTCCACGAGAGATACGGTGGTTAAAGTAGGTGATTGGGTAGTTATCAAACTCCCGGGTTCTAAGGTTAAGTTCTCTAAGCCTATTCGTGTGGTGAAAGTGTTCAAAAATGCTGTAAGGACTCAAGACCACAGAATTTGGAATTTAAATAGAATTTCTGTGTGTTCTGGTCCCATTTTGTGTGAAAAGTCGATCTCGAGAGAAGATTCCACTACTGACTCTTATGCTTCTCCACGTGTGTCTTCTAGGGTTGTTAAGAAGCCATACTATTTGAAAGATTATGTTTCTTAATCATCATATTATATTATTATTAGTATTTATTGGATTTGTTACTCTATACATCTTCCTCCTCTGTGTTAACGGGGGAAGGTGTGTGGCATCTGAGACTTGCTAGTCTCTGATGTCATGGTGCCATGGATACCCATGGTTCCATGATATTGTTGTTCTGTTCTGTACTTAGTTTCCTAGGTGTTAGAATGTGTTTGTTCAAATGCTTAGGGCAGTTACCTGGAGCTGTTACCCAGACTGGCTGTGGCTTGGATGGGTCTTTCCCTCCTTTGGAATAAACCTTGAAACCTTTCGCATTCCTGCGTCCTGTGTCATCCCTTAGCTGCATGAGAATCCTACATGCTTCTTCCCTAAACATGTGTGTAATTGGTGTATACATGATTGGCATATTTAATTTTCCTATAACTCCCTTGTAAAGTGGTATACCATATACCCAGGGCCTGTAATCTAAATGCTACTAGTGGGCCTGACGCATTGGTTGTGCCGCCCACACAAGTAGCCTTTCAAAACTCTCTCAGGCCATCCATTGCAAGGCCTATAAGTGCAGTTTACTGCCACTTAGACTTGTATTTAAAACTGCTTGCCAAGCATTAAACTTCCCTTTTACTACATATAAGTCAATTCTAACGTAGGCCTAGGTAGCCCTATGGGCAGGGTGCTAAGTAAGTAAAAGGTAAGGTAGGACATGTATTATGTTTTGCCTGTCCTGGTAGTGACAAACAGCTACATTTGTTTTTCACTACTGTGGGGCCTACTTCTCTCATAGGTTAGCATTGGGAATTCCCTTATGCACTTTTAAGTGGTAGTCCTTATCAGAAAGGAGTAGGTACTTCATGTTTTATACCTTTGGAATGGCAATGATAAATCCTCCTTACTGGTGAAGTTGGCTTTAACATTACTGTTTTAGAAATGCAATTTTTAGAAAGTTGTTTAGCAAACAAATGATGGCCGGAATGCTGAACAAATCAAACATTCACCCCCATTCAAGAGATCTCGGTTACATCCATCATTCTTTTGCTCACCATGCAACCCCAGTTTGGACCCAGTCATATGCAAATCAGTCTTGACCCTGCTCCTCATTGGAACAGTCCAGCCTGAACTGCCAAGCCAGGTCCTCCCCGGACCGGAAACAAGCATCCTGAGACCGGTTTCGGGGCATCACCCCTCATCAGCCAGGCTAGCTTGAATCCAGAGGCACAGCGAGTAAGGGACCCACGTCTAGGCATACCCATCCTACTTAGAGTGAAAAATGCTTAGCAAACAAATGATGGGTGGAATCCTGAACAAATCAAATATTTACCCCCAGTCAAGAGATCTGGGTTTAATCTCTCGTCAAGACTGATTTACATATGGCTGTGTTCAAACTGGGGTGGCACAGGGAGCAAAAGAATGATGGATTAAACTCAGATCTCTTGACTTGGGTGAATGTTTGATTTATTCAGCATTCTGTTCATCATTTGTTTGCGCAGCACTTTTAGAAAGTGGACACTTCTCTGCACTTACTGCTCTGTGTGCCTTGCAGCCTGTCTCCAAAACAAGTCTGGGGTGGGTGGCAGCTACACCTTGTGCATTCCCTCAATACAGCCACAAACACAGGATGGAAAGGTGTGTCTTAGTTCCCATCTACATACATCTGCATTCTGATGTCCCTGCCTGGGCAGGATGGAAGGAAGGAGCTTACACTTCATTGAACAGGTAGTGTCCTGTCTCCACACAAAGGGCACATTTACCCCCATAGATAGCATGGCAGACAGGGCTGGGTTGAAAGGAAGACCTGTGCACTTCAAGGTGCTGCTTTGAAGTCACCCCCAAATCAAAGGCACTTTTGGGTATAAGTATTGGGTCTCTGACCCCCTAAAATACTACCGGACTTGTAACTGAAGCTCTGCTAGCAGAACTGCTGTGCTGCTTAAAGGACTCAACTGGACAGCTGATCTGGAAGGCCTGTTTTTCTGCTTGTTGCCCTGCTGCTTTCTGACTTTACTGAGGAGATCTGGACTCTGTCTTCATTCCAAGTGTGATGCAAGGGCTTGTTGCCTTGCCTCCTGTTGCTTGAGACTCAGGGATATCAAAGTCTCTAACCCTGCTCCAATGCCTGGCTCACTGAAAGTGGCCCAGATACGTGCAACACGGATTCAACGCATCTCCTGTCTGCATGCAGCAGGACTGGTACATCAACCTGGTTGCGGAAGTAAAATTGGTGCATTGCATCAGTACTGGCACTTTGCCTCCTGAGATCAACACATCAGACACTGTATTGCCGCCGCTTCAGCTTAGTGAGATCAACGCATCCCCTCGACTGCATGGAGAAACCTCGCTTGATGACTCTTGGCACCCGTCTATGGAACTGACGCATTGCCATCAGCACGTGGAGAAGATCGAAGCATCCTCAAGTTGTAGGACCAGCATCGATGCATCTCACGACGCATCTCACTGGTGCGACCAGGGAAGGTACTTTGTTCACCAGAGCCTGCGTAGGTTCTGTAGACGGCCTGCTCTCCATCACAGTCGGGCGAAACTTTGACTTTGTCCTGGTCCAGCGCAACCTCAAGTAACCCCTAAAGTGCTATTTGCTTCTAAGAGATATTTTTCCCTTATTCTTTAAAAATCAATATATCGACTTGTACTTATTAGATTTTTTCGTTTTGGTCTTGATTTATTTATAAAATGGTGATCTATTTTTCTAAACCTGTGTGGAGTCTTTTTGTGATGTATTCATTGTGTTACTTTACACATTTCCTCTTTAGATAAGCCTAACTGCTCTGTGCCAAGCTACCAGAGGGTGAGCACTGGCTATCTTGTAGTGGGTACTTAGCTTACCCTGACTAGAGTAGTGATTCCTGCCTGGCCTGGGTGCATACCTCAGCCAACCAGGATTTCCAGTTCTAACACTTGGTAAATAGCCTTACCCTAGTGTACCAGGTGTGATAAATACCTCCTAGTCTGAGCGTCCAACCAGAAAATGAAGATTAGCATGCAGAATCTGTTTTTAACACACCAAATTTCATCTTTTGCCTTTTTTCTGGGCCTTTACCCCAATAACGTTTGGCATGTTTGACCTGTTGGAATCTTTCAGGGAACATCTGCGAGGGTGAGATAATTTTCACACAAGTCATAATTCTGATCCCTGTGCAAACTCTTATTTGCGGAGGGATCAGAATTTAGGGGCTTATTTACGAGCCCCCTGAGCCGCAGGAGCGTATGTTTTTGTTATGCTCAGGTGGTTCAGTTTACAAAATCATATCTATAAGGCCACGCAAAGCCACTATGTGTGGCTTTGACTGGTTATACACACCAAGAGGAGTAGGGAGTGGAAAACTTGGTAACGTGGTCTGGTGGTGGCACGTGCTGTGTGTCCTAATACTGCCCTCACTCACACAGGTGTGTGACATGCCTCATCATAGGGCTGCTTACTATACACCCCGGCGCAGCCAACGCCTGGGGTGGAGCAATAGGGTAGGGGAAGATAAACACAACATAGAAAAAGAGAACAATGCTTTCAATCGTGACTGGGAACGACGGAAGTGAAAGTGCAGTGAGGTGTGAGTTTAAAACTAGCTCGGAGGTATCCCTAAACCTATATTTTATTACTAGATCCTCCGGCCAGGATTAAAAACGTGAAGGATGGTGGTGCTAGGGAGATATAATGTGCTCCTTACACCCCTCCTTACTGCCAGGTAGTTAACATGTTTCGGCCGTCTGTATGTGCCCAATACTCGGGGTGACCCCAGCCTTCTTCAGGACTCTTCCGGTCCCAGTATATTCTGTACTGCTGCGTCCTCTGTTCGAGGTTCGTAGGTATTAGAAACCCTAATACTTACATTGAGGAACTTCCTCTATAAAAATGTGGATATTACTGTAAGGAATAAGAGGACAGGAGACATAGGAGAAGAGGATTAGAAGGAATAATTCCCTCATTACTCTCTCTCTAGTGAGTATACATCCATGCGCGCACACTCACTGGCATGCTCTATACCAATACCATCCCCACCATTTTTCCGGGTGTGTGACCTTGCAAACAAGAGATCCAATCTTCATGGTCATACAGATCATTCTTAAATTAACCAGTCAGAGGTAGTACCCAAATCGGTAGGTGTAGTCTCCAGCACCACTAGCGTACTATAAAATCATATAACCAATCACATACTCTCCAAAGGGGGCTCGGACAATGTGTACTTACCGAGTTTACCCCTAAATCATATCAAAACTGGCGGTCGTCAAGGAGAGACCCCCTGTTGTCACACTCTGGGAGGCAAAAAATGTGTGTGGAGGAAAGACATCGTAATCATTATTCATTTCAGAGTCACAGTTATAAGGTGCAGGTGTTCAAGGACTAAATCTTAAACCCCTCTATAATGAGGTCGGATGAAACCTGCTAGTTCGCTCAGACCAGTCTCAGGTTTGTAAGCGGAAGGTGCCTGCACAAACACAATCCTGCCGACAACACAGGCACCCTTGCACCATGGTGCAAGAGTGCCTGCGCTGGCACTGGGCAGCCGAAACGGTGCCAGTGGAGGGAGAAAGGACAGGAATGCACTGTATTGCATAAAAATGGTGCAGTACTGCACTTTCACTTCGGCGTAGGGCAGCGCAGCAAGATGACTTGCTGTGCTGCCCTATTCCAAATTCCCATAAATAAGGTCCGAAGTCTGTAACTTGTAATGAGGGCCCAGGTGTAAGTTAGATGCACGAATAACAGCAAAAGCCTGCTTTGAGACTTTTTAAAAATGTTTATTTAGACTCAAAATTCTGTGAATGTGGCAAAAGTTTCTGTGTGACATCGGGCCTAATTCCGCGTTTTGCAGTCTGATGGACCGCCAAACCTGCGGTGGCAGTCCACAGGTGGTTGGACTGCCGTATTAAGAGTTGGGCAGTCGGCCCGCCATAGGACCGTTGCTACCGCCAGGGATCCGTAATCCCTGGCAGTCGTGCAGCAGTCTTGGGCCCACAATATGCTGGTGGTGCTGCTGTGGCACAGACAAGCATATTACGAGTTTCCTCACTGCCACAGTTTTCATAGAGGTGAGCCCGCCATGAAAAGTGTGGCAGTGGGAAAACTAAGAAGGCCCTACAGGGCCCCCTGTTGCTTCAGGGCCAGGGGATGCATGCAGGGGAGCACATGCTGTGCCCCCTGTATGTATGCACACCCAGTTCCTGCACGGCATGAACTTAACAAACAATGCCGTGCAGGAAGGCGCTTTGGCAGTCCCACAGCACTGCATTTCTAAGGCTCACATACAAGCCTTTGAAAGGCACCACCATGGGCCATCTGCCACAGGACCGTGAGACCTGTATTCCAATAGGAATACGATGTGCAGTCTGCATACAGGTTTGGCAGTCTTGGAGCCGGTCGCTGGTGTTGCGGCCCTCTCCAAGACTGCCAAACTTGTAATCAAGCCTTAAATCTGCTCAAAAGTGTGGTCTGTGGGCCTAACCCCTCCCAAGCGTGCGAGATCACCCCTGCCTTACCACCTTTAAAAATGTTGAGCTCACATTGCCAGGCAGTGAGTTCAGCTATGGCCAAGGAGGGGGCTCCCTGCCCTCTTATGACCCCCTTGGCCTCCCCACCCCTTGTTTCCATCGGGCGGCTCCTGTAATTCAAAAGATGCGTCCAATCAAACAGCCTCTTTTTTCTTGGGCATGCTTGCAGCCCTTCCGGCGTTCCCAACGCTGGTAGGGGTTTACTTGCGGGCCCCTATCCGGCCCGGCTTGCCTCCCCCGGCCCGCTTCCTTTCAGGGTGGGAGACTCTTGCAAAAGATGGTGTACACCCAAAAACTTGCAAATCCATGCTTGTTCAGGAACCTTTCCAGGTAGTTACACTATCCTGTAAAAGGGGAACAGGCTTCCTCCTGTCAAAGGACAGAATTAAATCTATTTCCAGGGTAGGAAATGGGAAAGGGGGTAATTATCCCCAGAATTGATTGGATGTGGAGGAAGAGGGTTCTCAACAGAGAAAAATGTTTGCCCTGTCGGGACGACAAGAGGAAAATAAAAAGTGCCGATGCACCTATGTATTGCCTTTCTGCATGCTTGAATGTAGACTTATAATATGTCAGTATGCACAAATGTTTCCTTCTATGAGCCTCTACATAGCTGTGCAAGGAGAATTATTTGTGAAGTCCAGAGAAGTCGAATTTTCAAACATCATGGGCAGAAGTGTACACTTTCTGTTTGCTTGCCCAGGCCAAATGAAACGGGCCAGTGTGACTTTGTATTATAGCTGTAGGAGGCTGCATGGCAGTGTAATGGGGAAGTAGGGTGGATCCTTGGTGTAAGGTAGTTTGGAGGTTGTGCATGTTATGCGTTTTTAAGCTGGGGCCATTGGCACTCGTGCATTACACCACACTCCTCAAAATGATAAGACATGTCAAAGTTGCACTAACCACTGTAAAGTTGCCTTTCGCCAAGTGCGATGGAAAGATACTCCCAATCTGCAGTACCAGTGCCACCCCTCCTCCACCCACGAGAAGGACTCCAGCATCACCTGCACAGGATGCCAGCTGATTTCATCGGAGCGTGTCTCCACGGCTTCCGCGCTCCCCAAGGTAATCTTCTCTTCTCCTGATAGCATGTAATTTTAAGGCTGTTTCAATGCAAATCCATTAATTTCCATCTCCCTGGGACGTCTCTCCATGTGTCACCGTTAAATGCCATCCCCGAGTCCACCAATCACATTATCCGCACCCGCCCTTCACTTGGCGCTCATTCTTCACGAGTGAACAAATCCCTCACTGCCGGAGCGCTATCGGCGGAGCTGCTCAAAGCTTGAACTTTGAAGGAGGCGGCTGCAAAATCATCCTTTCTTAAGAGGGATCGTCTAAAAATAGTCGCACTTTTGTCTCTTGGGTGTTCATGATCCGCTACCCAGCGTGGGCACTCCGCACTCCGCTCTGCGTCTTTCCCAAGTAATGAACCGCTCGATTGTACTTTGGAAAGTGCTGAATTGGGATTAGCTTCCAGGTCAAGCAGAGCCTCGGAGGAAATAGCCTTCATCCCAGAGGATTCTATGTACTTTCTCTTCCGCCTCACCACCAGAGCTCGGAACGCCATTTCAGCTAATGGCCACATTATCTGTCGCACCTTAATAGAGGGAGAGGATACCACATACAATAAATACAACCACCCAGCCCAGGCTGTTGTAGTTTTCGGTATTTAGCAGCGGTGCTGATTGCAGGTGTTCTGTTAAATTCTGATATGATGACAGTTGTAAGTGTTTACTTTATCTGGTAATTTACCTGATGTGATAAACTTGGACCCTTCATTCAATTTCGAGACGTCAAGTTTGCCCAAGTTTAACAAGGGGAAAATACCTTGGCCCTACATTCACCCAGATTTTGCGCCACTTTTTTGAAGCAGACCCGACACAAAATCCATTTGGGTATTTACAAAGCAACAAAAAAATTAATTTGCATTGCTTTGCAAAAAAAGTAATGCAACACAGCTCATTGTACTGCATTGTGTTACTTTGCAGCAGGGAGGCGTTCCATGGTTAGTGCATGTCGGGGCGGCTCCTCCGTTTGAGCGGAGGACCGTTGCCCCACTTAATTGCCCCATAGATGAAAAATAAATTGGTAATGAAGTTAATTCATTACCATTTTATTTTCTGTCAACCTGTCCTAAACAGAGTATCAGGATCAGGCGAGCCTGTTGAGTGGCAGCAGTGGAGGGCTCCCTGACTGTGCACTAGTTTATAGTGCGCATGTCCCTTTGGCCGGCCGTCTTGCGACGTCCAGCCTCACATGCGCACTATAAACATCTCCACCCAGCTGACTCTTAGACAGCCGACAGCCAGGTTGAGAGCCTACACAGGCCTCTACTGTCCTCTGGAGCAGCTAGAGAGGCCACACCCTCCAATGCTGGCACTGCTCTCATGCAGTGCCAGGATTGGTTAAGTCCACCTTGACGTGACACGTGATGTCGGTGCCATCTGGAGAAGAAGACAACCGGAGCGAGGTGGACGTGTGTCTGGAAAATGGTAAGTACCTTTTTATTTCTTTAATGTATTTAATTGCATTTATATACTTTTTAAAAAATGTAATAAATCTTTTTTCTGCCCCTCTAATCAGCGGACTTTCCAGCCGCCACTGAGTGCATGGGCATTCCCATGCATCCACCCATGGATTTTAAAGCAAACCTATATTTACAAAGATTTGTAGCCATGGGCTTGCTCCTGCCTAAGTCTGGTGTTAGGGGGTGAAATATCTTTATTTCTACTCGTTATTTCCTCTTTGCATGTGTGCAGCATTCTCATGTTGGTAAATCTGGGCCCTGGTATTTAACATGACACGCAGATTTTGGTACAGTTAAATCCATGTTATTCACCAAAAAGTCATAATAGGCATTAATTGTTGTATCCAATAACTGTGAACACCTCAGCGTTGCGTTTTTTCCAGAGTGATAATTATTGTATCTAACAAGGGTAACTCATAATCATGTCCTTTGAGTTCTGCATCACAAAATGGGAGATAATTTGGCAATACCAGGGATTTTATTCCACTCGGTGACCCGAAAGTCATTATATAGACTTTTTTAAGCTCAAATATTGTCAGATATTGCCTACTAATTATTTTTGTAAGGTTAAAAAGAGCAACATTTGCACACTGTGTTAAATAGTTGTACTCGAACTCACATTTGTGAGCTGAATCGGGATAACCTTGGCACTCAGAATGAGGCTGTAGGTTTTGGTAGAAGGTGCAAGGAAGGAAAACAGGCCCTTTGACCACTGGCTGGGTGTAAAATACACCAATAATCAGGGCTCCGCGGGCCCCTTGGGTCACTGAGCCATGGCGTCACTGCACCTGCTGCACCATTGAAAACTGCACCTATGCCTTTAGCCTAGCATCACATGTGCTCACTAGACGGAAAACAAGGCACTAGCAGAGGTAAAGGCGCTTGAGTGATGGCACGTGGCGAGCCCAGTACCTTTCAGCTGCCAGTAATGTTTTGTTTATGCTGCAACCTCTGAAGAGGATCCGATGGCTCTTGAGTCTGTTCAGCATTTATGTGCGGTGCTGGGCAGGCCTGTCAAAAACCTAGGGGGGAAGAGGTCAAAAACCACTTGTGGGGCCCTCTTATGGTTCTCTGGAAGACATGTTTTGGAGCACCTGTTGCGAGTGTTGATTTTTAAGTACAATGAGACGGTGTCACTGGTCAAAATTATCCTTATTAGATATTAAAGATCTGTTTACAGAGGGTTCTCTTTGTGGGATTTGGGAACGTGAATGCCAAATGTACTTTGTAAAAGTTTCACAAAGTTACATTAGTCAACATTTGGGAGAAGGGTGACAGAACAATTAATACCTAACCAGGTTTCACGGTGCGCGCTTTTGTTTTTTTGTGTTTTTTTCCAGAACACAGGCCACTCAGCTATGATTTTAGAAATGTTGCCTGAACTGTTGAGCTATGAAACATGCTGCACGCATATCAACGGACCCCAAATTTCAAACTGGGGTTTCCCAATATTTACATTCTGTTGTCCTAGGGAGGCAGGGGGAGCTTACAGTACTTCCAGAACGTTGAAGGCGCTGCTGATATCAACAGACTCCTACAGAGGTGTGCAGTTTGCACACACAGCATGGCTAAAGCACAGAAAAAATCCTTTTAACGCAGCTGCTTTTTCTTTCTTTTTAGTCTCAAAATCGAGTTGGATCATTAATTGAAAAGGAAAAAAATCACAGAGGAATTTTTTTTTAAAAATGTGGGTGGGGAGAAATAGCAAGGGGATGGAGGCAACGGGGAGGAGGAGCAAAACAGAGGGCATGGCATGAGAGGGGCCGAAAGAAACTTGGAATGCAACAGAGGGCGCAGGTGGGGTGCGCAAGCAACATGGATGGCACGAAGTCGGAATCAGAGAGGAGTGGTTGAAGTAACACAGAGGGCACAGGCGGGAGGGTGGCAGAAGCAACACAGTGTGCAGGTGGGAGAAAAGTACATAGGAGAGCAAAGTGGAGGTGGTGGGGAGAAACAAAGAGGCGGAAGAGAGAAGTGTGGTGGGGACAGAACTGCACAAGGAAGACAGCTGGAAAACACATGCACTCTTGTGGAGTGCTGAAACAAAAATTAAAAAGTAGTGCTTCAATGGCGAGCAGTGGAAGGACACAAGTAATGCATCCATGCTCCAGGGGAGGGACAAACACAAGAAGATGGAAAGCTCACATAAGCGGATGATAAGAAGCATGCAAATGATAATGACTACAAAGCAACCTATGGTAAGCAATGGGCAGGCTCTCTGGGCCTGATTACGAGTCTGGCAGCCGGACGGTGGCACAGCAGTGGCAGTCCACCATCTGCCGTATTACAACTTCTAAAGTCGTTGCGGCGGTGGACTGTCGGCTGCGCCAGGGAACAGTTGTTCCCTGGCGGTGGTGCAGAAGCGCCACAACGCAATACGCTGAGCAGGGACTGGTGCGGTCTCGCTCAGCATATTATGAGTTCCTGGACCACCAGCCTTTTCATTGCGGAACACTGCCATGAAAAGGCTGGCGGTGTAGGAACAAAGGGAGCCCCACAGGGCCCCCATGGCCACCCCGCCATGGGGATACATTCAGGGGGCACAACATGTGCCCCCCTGTCTGTACCTCCACAAAGTTCCAGCTCGGCATGGACGTCAACACCCATGCCGTACTGGAACTTTTTTACTGTTCCCATTGCGGTGCCTGTTTTCCAGGCACCGTCATGGGAATAGCACTGAACCACCAACCGTATTATGAGTTGCACATTTGCGACTTGTAATACGGTTGGCGTTGCTTGCGCCGCTTTGCCGCAGCGGAGGCGGCATTGCGCCGTTGCCGCTCTGCCAAAGTCGTTATCAGGCCCTAAGTCCTCTGTAAGCTAACAATAAGTTTTGCAACAGACAGAGCATTCATTGTCTTGTAAGCAAGACCTAAAAATGCAAATGTGTCATTTACCTTTTACTTGTGCTGCTGCACATAGGCATAGCAGCATAAGGTGGGCACATAGACCATATGAGTATTTCAGAGTCTGGATTCCTGAAGTTTATCTCACCTCAGTTAATAGAAGCCACATCAATGTTAATCTCTCATTGAGCAAAGAATGCTCCGCCCATTCTTTTTCCTCACATCAGTTGGCCTGTCCTGTGCCAAGAAAGCCGTAGTGTCCAAAGAAAGAGCACAAGCACTAGATACTTACCAGAGGTTATGGCTATGCACAATATGTTTATGTAAAATAAGTTTAGATGGCAATTGTTGATAATGTTGGTTGTTATTCTACAAATCTGGCATGGATTTGGAAATCCTGGGCAATCATTGGACACACCAGTACAAAAGGAAAACATTGCAGACAAAGACAGACAAGGCCCTTCCTCTCTCGGTCTAAGCAGTTACAGGAAGGGATCTCATGCATAGGAGGGCTAGCCGTAACTTCTTTTGGCAACTTTGGTCAGTGATGCACGTGTAGGAAAAAGTCTCCTTTGCTCGGATTGATTCAGCTATTCTGTCTGTCCATCGATTTGAAGATGGAGGTTGGTAGAATTGAAATGCCTGGTACTCGCTCTACTCATCGGTTGTTTCCAAAACAGAGCCATGAATTAAATTTTGCTATACATGATGATAGTTTCTGGAAGATCATGTAGTCCGAAAAAATTAATGATGAAGATACCAGCTAATTCTACTGCAATGGAGAATTTCTGGAGGGGAGTGGAAGATCCCATTTTAGTGAAGTAATCCACGACTATCAACAATGTTGTGTAACCATTCAATGGAGCAAATTCTATGATAAAAATCCTAAGAAGTCATGTTCCAGGGTTGAGTGGAAGTAGGGAGGAGTTGCAACGCTCTTGTTGCAGGCATATGGGAGGACTTGGCTTGAACACATACAATGCTCTTCTGAATTTCTTTCACAGTGTTTAGAGACAGGGCTACAAAAAGTATCAACTGATTAATTCCAACATCTTACTCTGTCTTGGGTGTCCAGATGAAGGAGAAACATAACACCATATCATCCCTGTTATTTGAGTCCTCTTGCAAGGAAGGAATATGGCTTCCTCTCGATATAGCATTCCTTTCTGTAAACACCTCCTGCCAAGTTTCCTGAGTATCCATTGCTGACTCCCAGCATCATATTTGTTTTTGTTGCTAATTCTAGAAACTCAGGGCCTGATTACGAGTTTGGTGGTCTGATGGATGGCCAAATCTGTGGTGGTGGTGCGGGCACCGCCACATCGGCGGTCCGACCGCCCTATTACGGGTTTGGCAGTCAGATTGACGAACGACTGCTGCAACCACTGAGGATCCGTGATCCCTCAGTGGTGTTGCAACGGTGTGAGGCCGCAATATGCTGGCGGTGCCGCTGCAGCATCGCCAAGCATATTACGAGTTTCCTCACTGTGACCCTTTTCATGACGGTGAGCTCGCCATGAAAAGGGTGGCAGTGAGGAAACTAGGCCCCCTGTTCTCTCTAGGCCTAGGAGTACATGCAGTGCCCCCCTGTCTGCATGCACCCCCAGTTCCTGCAAGGCATGGACTTCACAGTTCTTACCGTGCTGGAACATGATTTGGCACTCCCATTGCGGTGCCTTTCTAAGGCACTGCCGTGGAACCGCCAAAGCGCCATCTGCCAGACCACGAAGGAACCTGTAATCTGGTGTGCGGAGTGTGGACGAGTTTGGTGGTGTGGCAGCGAGGCGCTGCCACACCATGCCAAACTCGTAATCAGGCCCTTAGACAATCTGGCGTGGATACAGCAAGGAGGAAGGGAGCACTGCTGATTATTTCGGAGTCATAGGTTTGTTGAGAGGCTGCATCAGCCTTGCCCTGCCTATTTCTGGGCATATAAGTGATGAACATGGAGTCCATCGTACATGCCTAATGTTGGCAGGTTTCATGTAAATAAGATATGGTAGATTCTTATGATCTGTCAACATTGTGATTTTGTGATGTGTCCATTCCAGATAATAGGGCATATTCACAAAGTGCATTTTGAAGTACATTTAGTAATACTACAATAGTACTACTAAAATACTACAAAATGCTCTTTACAAAGCTACTAGTGGAAAGCTCCACCTCTCCTATCTTTTCTATGGGGAAGTCCTCACTTGTGTAAGTAAATGTGGCTGGGATCAGGGGATTGGCTGGAAGAAGGAACATACTTACTAATAAATGGAAGGGGTTTAGGGAGGAGTTAGGAGGGGTTTAGTGAGGGTTAGGAAGGAGTTTAAGGAGGATCATCCAACCAGCCACAAAAGAGTAAGCCCATTGCTATTCACAAACTGAATTTTTAACGTTACCACAGCGAAAAAGGGACCCAAAAAGTAGTCATTTGTTCCAGCTCCAAGCCGGGGTAAGTCCAGCACCTCACATGGCCAAACACTGATAATGTCACAACCTCTCATATAAAATGATGGAGGTGCGGACTAAAAGTAAAACCCATAGGAAATAATATTAAAGTAAATTATTTCAAATAGTTAAAAATAAATATAAATGTAATTTCTTGTTGCAAAATTACAAAAAAAATATTTGTTATGTAATTGTGACATATTTTAACAACATTTTCTGAAATTATGCATTAATTTTATATTAATTGTTATCACAATATAATTGAATTAATTTTTAATCAATTCTATACATAATGTTTATTATTAATAAATAAAAATTTTACGGTAGGTGGGAATTCATATTTTTACTTTAAACTTCAGCAAAATAATTTTTCTTTAATTTAATATACTTAAATTATTTAAAGTTGTAATTCAAAATTAAGGGGCCCATTACGATACCCGGCGTAAAAAAATCCGCCAGGCATGGAAGCGGCAAAAATCCGCCCGCACACACCGCCTGAACACCGACCACGCCATTACGATTACACAAACCGAAACCGCCATCGGCGGAAAATCACACAAAATACCGCCCGCCATCGTCCGGAAGTCGGAGTCAAACCGCCCGCCACGGACGGAAACACGCACGACAACACAAAACCGCCCGCCCACACGGCCGACACACCGCACGTGAAATTACGATCGCACCGCCATGAGCGCGGAAAAACAACAAATATACCGCCCGCCAGCGCAAACAACGCCGATGAGAATCGACACGGCAGAAGCCATGGCGCCCACGTACCTGCACAGAAACCATCCGCACACAAAACCAATAGCACATAACATGGCCAACAAGTCCACACAGCAAGGCACACACAAATACACAAGCACAGTACACATCCCGAAAACACCCCCCACACCCACATAGGTGAGTACAAAAGCAGCACTCACACAGACCACAACCCCTTGCTACATTGCAAACCAGAGAGGAGAGGAGAGGACACAGTGACACAGCAAGGACAGCAGCACACCACAGAAACGCACACATCACAACCACCACCACCACCACCAAACACCGGCACCACAAACCCCTGCACATTACACAACACACACCGCACCAGCACCACAAACACCATGGCACCACAAAGGATGCCCAAGTTCACGCCCATGGAGCTGACGGTCATGGTCGACGAGATCATCAAGGTGTACCCACAAATCTATGGGAACATGGTCCAGCACACACCACTAGCCACCAGAAACAGAATGTGGACCCGGATCGTAGACCAGGTCAATGCAGTCGGGACCCTGCCCAGGAACAGAACCGAGATAAACAAACGTTGGAATGACGTAAAGAGCCTGGTCAAGAAGAAGGAGGGCAAAAACAGAGAGCTGGCTGCCGTCACTGGCGGAGGGAATCCCGCGCTCTTTAAGACCTTCAAAGCGTGGGAGGAGAAGGTGCGAGTCGTAATCCATCCGGAGATCCTCGCCGGATTAGCAGGGGGAGTGGAGGCTGGTAAGTACAAACTAATGTATACCAGCACACCGCTATGTACTCACATGCGCAACTACCATGCCACAGCTCCCAGGGACAAACACCCCCATGTCCAGCACACAATACACAACACATCACACACACATGCAACAGACACTACCACACACAGCCCAAACCGAACAACTGTAAGATGCGTGGGGACATGTGTACACTAAGCCAGCCACGTAACCACCAACAGGTCCCCAAATATGCCAGAAGAGCCACAACGAGCACCCACCACACCCATGTGTCCGCCACAGCTGCACTAACCGACAAGTAACAGGTAAGTGGCAGGAACACAAAGTGCAGTGGGTGGGATGGTGGACAGCCCAAGTACAACACACACCAGGCCCCAGTCCCACAGCACAGCAAGGAGGAGCATCCCCCACACCCCACAGCCACGTGTCAGCCACCGCAGTGCACAACGACAGCCGAAAGGCAGACATCACGGTCCACAGCAATCGGTGTCAGTGGGTGTACAGCCACCCCCACGACCCACTACACCCCCCACCCCCACAGACCTGCAACATGGAGCACCCCCGCTTAGAGCCATGTGGCATCCAGTACAGTGCACGCACGAACAACTTGCAGGTGGGAAACTGGACAGAGCTGGATTACTGGAGGCATGAGGACCATAACACCACCAACACATGGGACATGTCACGTAGCACACGGACACGCAGCACCGCCCACCGTCACGAACAAGTGAACAATGTGCACACGGACATGAACAGCAGACTCACACCCCACATGACCCATCACAGACATAGCAACACCCAAGGAGCCACGCCTGCATGCACAAGCCACACTGAATATAGTCCCACACGGCAGCCACTGTGCAACTCATCACACACAACCGAAACACCATTGAAGTCCTGTCCATGTAGCCCCCACTGCCTGTCAACCCCACACCCCACAACTACGCCTATGTAAGACAAACAACACTAGACGCAACAGAGCGGAACAACAGAAATGCACACGAACACCACTGAACCCATCAAACTCACAGACACACCATGCACATACAACATACCATCCATCCCATCCGTCAGCCCCAGTCACATGAAAGGCATGTCATCCGCACAGCTGCCACACATACAGCAGTCACACTAAGACACATGCCCATGACCAACCATGTGCCAGAAGTCAATTAAGCGCACGACACACTGTGAGCAACAACACACAACATTGGCCACACCCCCCCCCCGAGCACTGCAGTGATGCACATGGCACAGGGCAGCACGCACACCAAGGAGATGGGACAACTGCAATACGTTGGCTGGCACACAACTATCACTCACTCATAACGATGCGTCCAATGCCATGTCCAGTAACCACAACAGACAGCAAATATGCAGGGCATGTCAGGCATGCACACACCTCAGACCATGCACTGTCATGCTGCCACAACACATGTCACGTTCGGCACCCATGGCTCACAGCATGTACCCCAAAAGCATATCCCCTCCCAAATGCGAATCTGGGGCATGGCCCCCATGTTGCCATATGCGTTCCTAAGCGTCCCATTTGAACCCCAAAAGCAAAGTACAAACCAGACCCAGGATGGGCCAGGAGCCCGCATACACCAGAGTCACAATGAGTAGGGGCAAAGCAACACACCCATCGGCATGGCCAATCCGTCCCATGCCACATGTGCACAGCACACAGTCCCATTGCCTAGCACACACAACTACAGTTGCCACAGCCACACACTCGCCCTCCGGGAAACCCATGTACGAGATTGCACGAACTGCCAATGTCAGACGACTAATACATACTTCGCCAGGTGCAACACAATAACAAATCTCATTCTCTCCACAGGTGACGAACTGCTGGACGCTGGGGATGGAGACAGCAGCCAGCACAGCCAGCCTACAAGCCCCCAACGAGGACACACGGATCTGGAGGATCTGTCCACCTCTTCGGACACGGACCACCAAGCTGGCCCATCTGGCGTGGCAGGGCCCAGCCGCTCCCCAGGACCCCTCCTACCCACCAACCCATCATCCAGGGATGCTGAACAGTCCCAGTCCCCTGCTGCCACTGTCGTTGCGGCCACACCCACGGTCATTGCGGCCACTACCACTGCCGCAAACCGCCACCATCGCCGCACCGACCACCACCGCCTCCACCACCACCACGTCTTCGCTGGCACCAGCCCCAGCGCAGGTGGTGGCCCGGCCGACTGGATCCACCCTGGGAGCCACAGCGAGGACCGTGGTGAGCAATGTGGCTAGTGGGCAGGCCGGTGGCAGCAGGACTGGTAGGAGGAGCAGGGTCAGGGAAACGCCAGCCTCCCTGGGAGCCATGCCCTGCCTCAAATGGCCAGAGTCCTTGGGGCCTATGAAGAGGCCCAAGGACAATGGGCCAGGTCTGCTACTGACACGCGGGAGGTGCTGGGGGTGCTGAGGTCCATGGACGCCCATATGGGCCAATTCGTGTCCCGTATGGACCAACTCGTGGACCTCATGGGCCAGCTGGTGGTGGCGGTGGGGTCACAGGCAAGGCCAGCAACACCACCTCCGCCACCACCTGCTAGGGCGCAGGGTCGGCCAGCAGTGTCCACTTCCCCTGCGTCCACAGCCAGTGAGCACACCTCACCCACCACCAGCAGGTCGCCACCACACACCCCCTCCCAAACGTGGAAGGGGCCGTCCGAAGAGGAAACAGATCTCCCGGGAGGACTTCGCACGCTCCAGTCGCAAGTGAGGCAGCCAGCCAGCCTTCCGCCAGCCTTCCTTGACCAGCCACTGCATTGACTTGCTCTACGATCCCACTCCACACAGCCAGCTGGATGGCATGTGTGTGTTGGACTATGGACATAGAACCAGTGGGTACACCCTGATCATCACGCAGCCATGACCGACAGCTCATTGTCACTGCACGCACCACTTTTGTCATCACCTTACACACAATCACATGTCACAGTTCGTAATAAATGCACCTTTTTCACTAACTGCTGTTTGTGCCCTGTGTTTTATTTGTACGGAATACAACGGCCACCTTGGGCGGAAGGGCACCTGATGCGTGGCATGGCAATGGAATCCGGAGGGCCTGTAGGGACCTAGGGGTGGGAGACAGAACAGGAGCACATTCAATGAGTGTGTCACACACCCATCACACAGTACATGTCAACAACTACAAGCAATGTACACACATCGCACAGAGCAATAGGGCACAATGCCACAGTCACCAACAGTGGCATACTACCCTGGCCATGGAGCGTTGACACACTGCACGCAGTGAACATACGGCCACCCTGACACAGCACACACACACCTGCATAGATACAGACACATCATCCGTCGTACATGGACACTCACCGTCAAGTGAAGTAGCGGGCGATGAGCTGCTGGCGCACATTCCCAGCTTCCTCCTCTCCGCTGTCCACCTCACTCGAGCTGTCCTGGTCTGCGGGCTGAGGCCCTGGTTGATCTCCGTCATCCACAATGAGGGGGATCTGCTTCCGAATGGCCAGATTGTGCAGCATGCAGCACGCCACCACTATCTGGCACACCTTCTGTGGGGAGTACGCCAGTGCACCCTCGGTGCGGTCCAGGCACCTGAACCTGGACTTGAGGAGGCCAAAGGTACGCTCGACCACACGTCTGGTCCTCCCATGTGCCTCATTGTATCGATCGTCTGCTGGGGTGCGAGGATTCCTCAATGGACTGAGCAGCCATGCCCCATTCGGATACGCAGAGTCACCTGGGTGTGAGGGACACAGAGAACCGTTGCTATTCCAACTGGACAGGGGACAGCATCGCACAACCAGCACGCTACACCACTCCACATACTCACCGACAATACAGCCACGATCCTGTTGCAGATTGGCCATCAGTCGTGGCAAGATGCTG